>JAYMFD010000541.1:0-41269 GCA_035771175.1 Paratinospora sagittata | reverse complement strand
TTTCAGGACCAGGACTTGGAGATGATGATTGGACATGCTAAGGAACAGGACGGGATGTATTACCTTGATACACCAGTACCACTTCATTTCTCTCTGAGCACAAACTTTCAAATAAAGAAAAGCTATGGCTCCATCATCGCCGCCTTGGCCATCCTTTTTTTCGATCTCTTAAAATCATGTTTCATTTTTTGTTTAAATCTTTGAATGTTGAAGATTTTCATTGTGAAGTGTGTGAACTTGCGGAACACAAGCGTATATCTTTTTCACTTAGTAATGACAGAAGTTCAGATCTTTTTGATCTCATTCGTAGTGATATTTGGGGTTCCTCTCCAATACCTAATGTTTCTGGAGCACGATGGTTTGTGTCCTTCATTGATGATTGTACTAGAGTCTCGTGGATATTCTTATTAAAACAAAAATCCGATGTGGGCTTTATTCTCCCTACCTTCCATAACATGATACACACCCAGTTTGGTGCTAAAATCAAGAGATTTCGATCTAACAATGCTAGGGACTATTTTAATCAAACATTGACCAATTATTTCCAAACTGAGGGGATCCTCCATGAATCATCCTGTGTTCACACTCCACAACAAAATGGAGTTGCTGAAAGAAAAAATGGTCACCTGCTTGATACAACCCGATGCCTAAGTCCTATTGGGGAGAAGTTGTCCTTACTGCAACTCATCTTATTAACCGTCTACCATCCCGGACCCTTGATTTCAAAAGTCCTATGGAAAAGCTACGTCAATTTTATCCTAAGCTTAAAATCTCCAATAATCTTATACCTAAAATATTTGGGTGTGTTTCATTTGTCCATGTTCACGAACCCAACAGGGGAAAGTTGGACCCTAGAGCTCTTAAGTGTGTTTTTGTCGGATACTCTTCCACTCAAAAGGGATATAAATGTTGTCATCCTCCATCAAAGAAATTCTTTGTCTCAGCCGATGTCAGTTTCTATGAACCTGAGCCCTATTTTTCCGCTCTTCCTCTTCCAGGGGAGAATGTCATAATGGAAGATAAGGATCGAAACTCCCTTGATAACCCTTTTGATCTTTTTGACCCCTTTACCCTCCAATAAACCAAACTTGAATCTCCTACACCCCTTGTACCCAATGACGAACCTAAGGATCGGATGACCGGACAAATGTACTCAAGGAATAATGCTGCAGCTCCTGAGCCGATGCAAGCTCAAGAATCTGAACCAATCCTGAACCCTCCTTACAAATTTCATTCGTTCCTGAAACTAACAATGATCTTTTAGCCTCTGAACCTGACAATGACCTTCCCATTGCCATTAGAAAGGGAACAAGGGAATGCACTAAACATCCCTTGTATCCACTATCTCATGTTGTATCCTTTGAGAAGTTCTCACCAACTCATAAGAGTTTCCTTACCAGCCTGAATAATATCCAGACTCCTACGTCATTATCCGATGCTTTATCTAATACAAATTGGAAACAAGCTATGAATGTGGAAATGGAAGCCTTGGAAAAAAATACAACATGGGAGTTGGTAGACTTGCCTCCAGGAAAGAAACCTGTTGGATGCAAATGGGTTTATACAGTAAAATACAGAACAGATTGGTCCCTAGAGCGCGACAAGGCAAGATTGGTAGCCAAAGGATATACTCAGACATATGGTGTGGACTATCAAGAGACATTTGCTCCAGTTGCAAAAATGAATACTATGAGACTTCTTTTGTCATTGGCAGCTAATTATGACTGGGATCTGCAACAATTTGATGTAAAAAATACATTTTTACATGGGGATTTAGAAGAAGAAATCTATATGGAAGTGCCTCCAAGATTTGGCACCACTGATAAAGTGTGCAAATTAAAAAAGGTCCTGTATGAACTTAAACAATCTCCGAGGGCATGGTTTGGTCGGTTTGCCAAAGTAATAACAAATATGGGATGTAAACAAAGCCAAGGAGATCACACTCTGTTTATTAAGCACTCGACTTCAGGGGGAGTTACAACTCTATTAGTGTATGTTGATGACATCACCATGACAGGAAACAATGAGAACGAGAGACAAAATTTGAAGCGGTGTTTGACCGAGGAACTTGAGATCAAGGAATTAGGGAGATTGAAATACTTCTTAGGGATTGAAGTGGCACACTCTAAATAGGGAATCTTTATCTCTCAACAGAAGTACATTACAGACCTTCTTAAAGAAATAGGGAAGCTAGCATGCAAACCAATGAATACTCCTATTGATCTTAATCACAAGCTTGGAGAAGCTGAAGAAGCGCTGACTGTTAATAAGGAGATGTATCAAAGACTAGTAGGAAGACTCATCTATCTCTCTCACACAAGACCTGATATTGCATATGCAGTGAGTGTAATAAGTCAGCTCATGCACAATCCTAAATATATTCATTTGCAAGCAGCTAATCGCGTTCTACAGTATCTTAAAGGGACTCCAGGACAGGGCATCTTATTTAAATGACACACAGGAATGGTTCTTGAAGCATATACAGATTCAGACTATGCTGGTTCAGTAGTTGACAGAAGATCAACTACTGAATATTGTACGTTTCTTGGTGGGAATTTGGTGACATGGCGAAGTAAAAAATAGAATATAGTGGCCAGATCTAGTACTGAAGCAGAATTCCGAGCAATGACACAAGGGGTTTGTGAGCTATTATGGTTGCAGATAATTTTGACAGATTTGAAGATACACTGGGATGGCCCTATGAGACTCTATTGTGACAATAAATTTGCAATTAGCATTGCCCATAACCCAGTTTAACATGATCAAACCAAGCATATAGAGATTGATAGACATTTTATTAAAGAGAAGCTTGATAGTGGGTTGATTTGTACTCCATATGTGTCTACCAATAATCAGCTCACCGATATGCTCACTAAAGGGTTAAATCACACTGCATTTCAAGCAAATGTGTCCAAGCTGGGAATGGTAAACCTTTATTCAACAGCTTGAGGGAGAGTGTTGAGATTTGTTTCCTGTACAGATTTATTTCCTTTACGGATTTATTTCCTTTAAGGAAATATGATAATTTTAGTAAGACGTTTTATATAGCAGTTACTAAAATTGTAATTATAGCTATATGTACATAGCCCTGTATGTCTAAATATATGGTGTCCTTCCATTAAGACGTCACACAAGAATAAGAAAATATCATTTCTCTTCTCTCGTGGATGTAGGTCATAGAGCCGAACCACGTTACATCTTTGTGTCTTTTATTATTTTATTTTCTCAACAATAACCATTCATTCATTCCACAAATCAAATTCTCACATGATAGATATATATGATCATCTCATTTCATCATCACAAGCATTGTATAACCCAAAATATCAAACCAAAATCTATGTTCCCTTACAACCCAACTATGTGATAATATATATATGTAGGATGTGATATATATATATATATATTCATATGAAAATAAAGAAAATATAATTCATTTCCTTCACATACGCGTACATCAACAAAGTAGGAAACTAAATCACGTATCTACCATCGTGCTTTTCCTTTTAACTCTGTACCTGAAATATTGAAGGAAATGGAGTGAGCAAACAATAGTTCAGTGAATATATATCTTGATATGACCAGTCATATGCATTTAGAGAAACATGACATTTAAAATCATTTAAAACAATTATTAAACACATGCATCATTCAACGAATATAGCATACATGTCAACAATATAAATTTCATGATTTTTCAAGAAAACAATGCATCATTTTCAACTAAAACCACAATCTCCCACCTTCTCGTAATAGAGCGGGTACGAACTCACATTACTCAATTCACAGTCATTTCAACAATCTCAAATCCTTGTTAGGACAGTTCTACAGTCAATGAGGTTACTCATAACACTCATCCGGGGCTAATTCCTAACGAAATGACATTATATGCAACCTGCCTTCGCAAGTCTCACATGCATCAAATGCCAAAATCATTTTGAGTGATCAATAAAATAGAATGCATTTACGTATATAACATGCTTACAGTTAAATATTTCATATAATACAATGTCATATAAGAACCAAAATCAGGAAATATACTCACAGTACAAGATTTTTCAACTTAAAATACAATCACCACCGTTTTCGAGTCCAATTCCAATTAAAATCCAACTAACTCAACCTGTCATAACCATCCTATAACTTAATTTCATTTATTCACTTCTATTTCACGCATAAATACTCAGTTACCATTTACATATTTAATTTCTCAACTTACTTCAAATCACCAATAATAAAGATCAACCTAAAAAATATTATACACATTCCATGAATCTAGATTCTAACTCAATTTAGGACTCACAAGTAGTTGAAGACGTTACTATACTATTTCTACGATCAATCTAGATATTTTCACAAGTAGAAACAGTGAAAATAGATTTTCAAATCATATTTCCACTAGTTCTCAAATTTTATTTTTCTACTAGAAACATATATCAATTTTATTAAAAATATAGAACATTCCTAAAATTATTCTATCCACATCGACACATGTAAAATCAGTCATACTATCAATCTACCACCTTCAACAGGTATTTCAGTGAGGTTTTACAAGTTCGCGAAGGTATCCAAAGTCAATTTTACTCACCAAAATTATATTTAGTTAATAAAAATATCAAATCATATCCAAAAATAATAATCTTGGTATCGAAACGTCCGGAATTCAGTTCTCTACGATTCTATGATCTCAAACCGGAGTTTCACTGGATTCCAATTCCATTTTATTCATAGAAACAAGCATAATACTGTTCATGGTACTGTTTGTATCACTGTTCATTGGAAACCTATATAATTTTACTAAAATTGTCAAACGGTCTCCAAAATTCATGAAATTAGCATCAATGGACTCACAAGAGTCCATTATACCATTCTAGAGCCTTAAATTGGAGTTTCATTGGGTTTTAATATGATTCAAAAGGTCTCCAATATCAAATCTATCTTCCAACAGCTATAAAAATTCCAAATGAACAAATAAATAAAATATAACCACATATTCGGGGCTTCCACAGTCTAGGAAGTGTTTTTTGACATTTCGAACAACTTTTCATTCAAGTTGGGTCAAAACCTCAATTTCGAAAATACCGTAAAATGGCTCCCATAGCAAAAATTAATCTGCTAGAATCGTCATATACTAGTTAAAGATCAATTTCACGACGAAAATTAGCGAAAATAGCTTACCGGCTGGTCGGATTTGGTCGTGAAACGTCGCGAAACCCGCGTTCTTCTCTCTCTGGACGTTCTTCCTCTTTCCTTATTTCTTTCTCTTTTTTTTTTTTTACTTCTTCTTGTAAAACGTTGCCGATAGAAAGTAAAAGGGAGAGATATTATTTTTTTCCCATGCTTCTCATGCAGCTTAATAAAATAACTCCCCTCATCAATTTCATTAATTAATTTAATCATCAATTCATTTCACATATTTAATTAACCAAACCCATTCAACTAATAAAACTTTTATTATTCATTTAATAACTTGATTTATTTGCTCATACCCCTTAGATATAACATGTATTTTCATATACGCATATATTTGGCTCTATGTATAAAATATGTGTATTATATATCTCGATATATGCGTAATTCAACGTATGTATTTAATTAAAACTACGGGGTGTTACATGTATCATACAATTTTGTGATTAAGCATGTAGCTATAAGCATGTTATATCATGTTGTCACTAAGGAAACACTAATAAGATAAGAATTACATAATTATTTTAGGGCAGTTATTCATGATGAATATCGCCAGTGAGATCATTATATTATGATTTGGGGGAGTACCATCCAGGTTTTGATTTCCTGAAGGTGATTTGCTATTGAGTTGATTTAGGGGAGGCTCCACCTTGGAGATGTTTCCCTAGACGTAATTCTTGACTATCAAACAAATTAATGTATGCAATGTTAATGATTAAAACTTGTGTTTATGTTCTCAGGTATTTACCTGAGTAAAATAGTGTGAATGTCTACGGAGGACCCACTGGGTTTTCAAGCTCACTCCAATTTCTTTTACATTGCAGGTAGTTAAAAAAATAAAGTTGCAAACTTGTGACGTGGTCCAAAGTAGTAGGGGTAGGTTAGTTATTTGACTAGCAATTTAGTAATGAGACTGGGTACTTTATTTGATTTTTGAATTCTTTTATTTGAAAATGGGTTGTATTGACAATCAATATTTTATGTAACTTTATTATGATTAGTAAAGAGATCATGTTTTGTTTTATATGAGTATGCCTTGGACTTATATTTGAACTTGTTAATGTTATCGTTTGACTGATGAATATTTTTGGAGGTTAGGTCCATAATGGATGGACAAGGGTAAAAACCTTCATAGTTCAATATGGAATCTGTCTAATGAACATGTATCGTCCTTGGCATACAACCTCAAAAGAGTATTCATTTATTTTAACTTGTGAAGTGTTTTGGAATATATATTGGATTTTTTAAATTTTACTTTTAGTGCAATGGTTTTGGGTTAAGATAAATGGATACCACTCACGCCTCGATTTTCAGCTATTTTCTTTATAAAATTATAATATTTATTATAATTACTTTAAAATTGAGGAGTCAAAAATTGGGTTGTCATATCAAATCTCTATATCTTTCTTAATAGGTCCATTTTGACCTACTTCCAACCATCAGTTTCCATGCCCAATGATTTACCAATAACCTTAAACTCAAAATGTCCATTGGCTATGATATCTTTGCCTTGATGTATGTATTAGTGCCAACCAAGAGGAAGCTGATCCAAATAACCATGGGATTTCATTAAGCGTATCCTATGAACCTTCTTTGGTAAAGAATTGTGCACCAACGATATGGAAGAAGGCGTAGCATGGGGCAGACAAAACATGCACAAATAGTGATGGGTCCACATTTGTTGATTTATCTACCTTCTTACTCGGCCTCCTTCTTGTTTTCATTTTTCTTTTAGGTGAAATGGCAGGAGTTAATGAAGGTTTACTTATTTCTCTAAGTTTATGAATCATTCTAGCCTTGACAAGACCATCACAAGCCTCATATTTCTGTAAGAAATGATCAATCACCACAACACAATTGAACTTCGTTGCACTATCGCTAGAATTAAGAGGAATAAAATTTAGTTTCCTCCAATAGGCATCCATAAAAGCCAAAGGTATTGACATATTAGGTTGTTCACACAACAAATTCATGGGCGTAATGTAATCTCTGTGTGTAACGCACACCCACAATGTCACACCCCGTCCGGACGCGCTAAACCGGAGGGACACTTATGGACGGGGCGCGAATGCATTATAATAATAACTGAGTGCGCGAAAACACGATTAAGTACAAGTTTGATTTCATTAATTTCAGAATATATTTGTACATGAAATAGTTAAGGGAACATCCTCCCAAAATTCCCAATGAATAATACAAAGGGTACACAAATGTGGGCTTAAAAACCTGCACCCAATCCACCCTAATATCCTGTGAAAAATTGGATAACAACGGGGTGAGCTACACGCTCAGTGGGTAAAATAGTTCGTGAATATAACAATTAATAAAGCAAACTTCATAATCAAATATCATAAATACACATCAGAGCATTATAATCAATCCAACATGTATGTATGCATGACACCGTCTCGTATTAGTTTCATGATTGTACGTCGCCTGAGTTCAAGTACAGATGTCCCTCCCAAGAGTAGTCAGGTTCTTATTGTACGTCCCTCCTCAAAAACAACGCCCTGGATTCACGTACAGATGTCCCTCCCCAGGAGTAGCCGGGTTCTCATTGTACGTTCCTCTCTAGATAAATATAATGAATAGTAAGCATTGCTTCTAACTATTCTATGAATCATAAACCACATATGTCCCTAGGTGGTGCTTATGTATGATGCCAATGCATGAATTGGTTCGGTCTTTACTTAACATTAGACAGGATTTGGCAACGTCTGGTGATCCTTATCAGGGTCGGTATCACCACGTGCAAGGTTAGGACATTCAGTATTACTTGTATAAGCTGATAGCTTTCAAATAAGACCAATCAGATCAGTCTCCAGTTGAGAGATGAGACACGAGGTCTACTTAAATACCAATCGTCTAGAGCAGCATGCTACCTCCCGTTCACTATTTAAAGTTACTAAGGACAAGACTAAGTCTGGTTGAGCCAGATTGACCACTAATCCGGCATAGCAGCAGTGTAATACATGAACTCCAAATATACAGACATAAGTATGACAAGTATAAACATTATACACAATAATGCAGTGTAAATAAATAGTAGACATAATGAAAAATGAATGTAAACTTTAATAAAAATTATAAGACATGCAAACCTATGTTTCGTTCCCCACATTCAGATAAAAACTCTTTCGAGAACTGGTGCCTTCTCTCGAGCAGAATCACGTTGCACCGTGAAGAGAGTCTCGAAAAGAGAGTTTCAAAAGAAAAGACAAAACTCAAAATGAGTAAGAGAGAAAGAAGAAAAATCACAAGGAAAAGTGGTTTTGGTGTGAGAAATGAGGAGGGAGGGGGTTCCTTAAATAGGAAAAAAAGGGTGCCCGAAGGTTCGAGCACTCACCTGAAGGTTCAGGCCCCTTGCCCGAAGTTCAAATCTTTTTTTTTTTTTGTGCAAACATAGGGTATTACACTCAACCCCCCTTAAAAGGATTTTGCCCTCGAAATCAGTCCAAGTAGTCATAATTGCTATCAGCGTGAGATTCATTGTCGTCGTCATTGTTTGCTAGCTCAGGGTAGTGCCTGTAAGATCCCTGAATAGCACTGTGGCCGGTGGAATCCTCAACATCATGAAACCATGGAGAGCAAATGGAGTCGGATTCGTCTTCAGAAGGTTCCGATCTTTGCTTAACAGATGGTGGTGTAGGGTTCTGCTGGTTGCATCGTTTAAAGGGAGGTAGGTTGAGCGATGTGATTCTTTTTCGTGTTGTTGCTCAAATCCGGCCGCCTGGCAATTTTGGCAGAAGATTCTGCCAAAATGAGGGCACGAGATTGTTTCTGGCAAAATTGTTATGAAAAATCCATGCACGCTCTGGCAATAAGGATCCCTGTCTGTGGGGCGATGAATTTGGTGATACAAAATAGTTGTGACTTGACTTAGATCCTGAAGGAGTTGCCACCGGTTGCCAAAGAGGCATGGCATGTGTGCATCACTACATTATTTTCAAATATTTTCATAGTTATTTAAGTGAAACAATGTATTAAGATATTTGCAAACAAAGTTCCATCATTTTATTGATAAGTGAAATAGTACAATGTATCACATCATCAATTATTACTAGAAAACAATTCAGGGTATTTATGTTTAATTGTTGCTTCTAGTTCCCATGTTGTTTCCTCTACTCCGTGGTGATTCCATAGCACCTTCACAAGTGGTATGCTACGTCGCCTTAGTTCTTGAGTTTTTTCTATCCAGAATCTGTATCGCTCTCTCCTGATACCTATTTCCTTTCTCAACCCGAACCTTGACCAGAGGGATGATATGCGAAGGATCAAGACGATATTTTTGAAGCATGGATACGTGAAAAACGTCATGAACCTTAGACATGGACAATGGAAGGGACAGACGATAAGCAAGTTTGCTAATACGTTCAATGATCTGAAATGGACCGATATACCGTGGGGAGAGCTTTCCTTTGATCCCAAAGCATTTGACACCTCTTGTAGGCTGAACTTTTAGAAAAACCAAGTCCCCCTTATCAAATTCTAGAAGCTCCCTTTGTTTGTCAGCATAGCTCTTCTATTGACTTTGTGCAACACGAAGTCGCTCCTTTACTAGTGTGATCATCTCAGAAGTCTCTTGAACTAGTTCAGGCCCCAACTATGATCGATCTGCCATATCTAACCAGCATACCGGAGATCTGCAAGGGCGACCATAGAGGGCCTCGTATGGTGCCATGCCGATACTAGTTTGGTAGCTGTTGTTGTATGAAAACTCAGCTAAATGTACGTGCTTTGCCTATCCGTCATGAAGTTCAAAATGCAATATGGTAACACGTCCTCCAAGATTTGGATAAGACACTCTGACTGCCCATCAGTTTGAAGGTGAAAAGCTGTGCTCATGGTGATCCTAGAGCCCATTCTACTCTTGCCAAAACTTTGATGTGAATCGAGGGTCTCAATCAGATATGATCGTGAGTGGTATACCAAGGAGGCGTACGATTTCTCTTTCATACAGTTCGGCAAGCTTGGCGGGGTTATCCGTAAACTTTATTGGCAAAAAGTGTGCAGACTTTATTAGTTTGTCAATGATAACCCAGATAGCATCTTGCCCTTTATTTTTTTTCGAGGCAAGGCCGTAATAAAATCCATTGCGATGTTCTCCCACTTCCATTCTCCAATAGGTAAAGGCTAGAGAAGTCCAGAGGGAAGTCTTTGTTCTGTCTTAACTTGCTGGCAAACGAGACATTGAGCAACGAAGTGTGCAATCGCCTTCTTCATTCCAGAAACTAGAATTGTCACTTGACATCCTTGTACATCTTGTCACCCCCAGGATGCATAGCGAATCTCGAAACAATGCATCTCAGTGAGCACTTCTTTCCGAACCTCAAGATCATTCGGTAGACAGAGACATTTTTTATAGAAAACGGCCCCGTCTTTAGAGACCGACCAGTGAGGAAGGTCTTGTCCTCTGAGTAGAAGTTCTCGTTTTTCTATTAACATAGGGTCATTGGCTTGAGCTGCTGAAATCTTTCGAACGAGCTCAGAGTTGGCTGATAATTGAGAGAGTCGTGGTCTTGGTCCCTCTTCTTTCAGCTGTAGGTTAAAGTTCTCCATCTCTGTAGCCAACTTCCCCATTTCGTAGTTAAGAGTGCAAGCAACATAAGATTTTCTACTCAGGGCATTGGAGTTGAAAGTCATAATCTTTTAAGAACTCCAACCATTGTCTTTGGCGGAGGTTTATGTCTCTCTGGGTGTAGATGTACTTAAGACTCTTGTGATCCGAGAAGACCTCAAACCATTCACCGTATAGGTAATGACCCCATAACTTCAGTGCGAATACAACAGTTGCAAGTTCCAAGTCATGCTTTGGGTAATTACCCTCATAAATCTTCAGTTGCCTCGAAGCATATGTAACAACTTGGCCTTCTTGTTTTAGTACGACACCTAAGCCTTGGAGAGAGGTGTCGGTGTATAGTAAAAATCCAAGTACATTTCTTGTAGTGATTAGTACTAGTGCTGTCGTGAGGCACTTCTTTAATTCCTGAAATGATGTTTCACAGGCGGGATTCCAGATGAATCGCACGTCTTTCTGAGTGAGCTTTGTCATAGGTTCAGCAATCTTGGAGAAGTCCTTGATGAAGCATCTGTAATAGCCATCCAAACCAAGAAAACTCATAATCTGAGTAACAGTTGTAGGCTACTTCCAGTTTAAAACTGCTTCAACCTTAGAACGATCCACCTCAATGCGATTGCCTGAAACCACATGGCCTAGGAATTGAACTCGCTTCGCCCAAAATTCACACTTACTCAACTTTGCATACAACTGGTGGCTTCTCAAAGTCTGGAGGACAAGAGGACAATCCTCAGATGTATCTTATGATCTTCCTCGGTTGAGGAATATATCAAGATATCGTCCACAAAGACCACCACAAATCGGTCTAAGTATAACCTAAAAATGCGGTTCATCAAATCCATGAACGCAGCAGGTGCATTTGTTAGACCGAACGACATGACCAAGAACTCGTAGTGATTGTACCGAGTTCTGAATGTCGTCTTGGTAATGTTCGACTCTCGGATCCAGAGGTGATGATAACCGGATCGTAAATCAATCTTAGAGAAGTATTTAACATCTCTAAGTTGGTCGAACAAGTCATCGATCATGGGCAACGGATATCTATTCTTAATGGTGACGTTATTCAACTTGCGATAGTCAATGCAAAGTCGTAACGAACCATCCTTTTTGCAAACAAACAGAACTAGAGCGCCCCAGGGTGATGAACTTTTCCTGATGAGGCCATTACTCTCCAATTCCTTCAGTTGTTTGTCCAATTCGACCAACTCGACATTGGACATTCTTTATGGTGGAATTGAGATAGGCCCGGTCCCAGGTATGAGATTGATCTCAAAATTGAATTCCCTAACCGGAGGTAGACCAGAAAGGTCATTTAGAAAAACTGTTGGGAATTCAGATATTACCGGGACATCGTGTACTTCGAGAGGGTACAATGCTAGTGATTCATTTTCATCACCAAGGGATAGAGCTCGAAGCTGTGCCTTAAGAAGTGCAACAGTCGAGTTGTGTATCCATTTCCTCGTTCCCTGAATCTTGACAAACTCCCCCGTGGGCAAGATTAACTGAACTTGCTTCTTCATACAATCGATTTTTGCATTCAGTGGTGCTAGCCATTTCATGCCGAGGATGATGTCGAAGTCTTCAATGTCCATCACAAAAAGATCTGCATATATTATCTGTTTTGACATTCGAAGCTTACATCAAGAACACTGCAAATTCACGTCAATACCAGATCCTAAAAGTGATGTGACATGGATTGTGATGTCTGTAGGTTCAGAATGCAACCCTAAATGTCTTACCAATGCAGACAATATAAAAGAATGCGTAGCATCCGAATCGAACAAGACATGCACCATTGTATTGAACAAGGAAAATGTACCTTTGACTACATTGTTGTCTGGGAGGGGTTGTTGAGCGATAGCAAATGCTCTGCCCTGGTTCTGTTGCCCCTGGTTCTGCCTGGGCTGGGCATTAGCAGCAGGTGGGGCTTGTTGGACTAGAATAGCGGGAACAGGTTGCTGAAGGTGTGGGCAGACATTTCTTACATGACCCTGTTGGTCGTAGTTGAAACACATAAGCCTTTGCACTGATGGTTCTGTTGGCCATGCTGATTGTGGTCCTGACAACCACCTCTGCCATTGTCGTTTCAACGGCCACCCCTGCCATTACGGCCTCCTCGGCCATGATTGTGAAAACCCTAATGGCCAGGGTTAGACAGTTCAGCCACAGGTGTCGTGGCCTCATTCTTCTAAATAGGGGCTGAGAGGGTTGGTTTTGATTATAGTAGGGCTTCTTCTTGTTGCCTTGCTGCAAAGCCTGTTGGGAAAACATTGCAGGCCATTTTTCCTTATTCAGTCTCTGTTCCTGCACAATCTTTTCCTGCTCAAAGCTCATGGCCTTGTCAATGACCTCCTTGTAAATCTTGAGATCCAAGATCGACAAGGCTTGTCGAATGTCAAGACGAAAGCCATTGTAGAATTTCTCGGTCTTATCTTGCTCCGTTGAGAAGGTGGAGAGAGAGTAAATCGATAATTCCTTAAACTTGATAGCATACTCCCTAACTGCCATGCCGCCTTGGTATAGCTTGGCGAACTCCTGGTGTTTCTGCCTCTTCACAGCGCTAGGGAAGTACTCATCAATAAACAATGACTCAAACTGCTGCCAAGTCATGTCCGTGGTATTGACCCTTCGGTCCTCCTTCACTGTTATCCACCATGTATTTGCTCCACCAATAAGTTGGTAGGATGCAAGTGGAATCTTTCGAGCCTCATCGACTCCCATTGCATGGAGAGCCTTCTTCGACTCATCCAGCAATTTATGCGCCTCCTCTGCATCAATGGTGCCAGCAAAAGTAAGAGGTTGTAGCCTCTTGTACTTCGTAATCTGGTCGGTTTGAGTCTCCGACCCAGATCTAACAGGTGCCTGAACAGTGACAACCTAATTGGCCGCGGTCTCACGAACGACCGTCTGAACAGTTACTTTCATCACCTGGATAAATTTGGCGAAAAAGACTATCATACTCGAAGGCATGGCAAAGGATGTGGGCTGGGGTGGCACTGCCTGCCCAGACGTAGTGGCAGTGTCGGGTGTGGCCTGCGCTATCGTCAGAGGCGGCGGTTCCTGGTTCTAAATCTCAGGAGGTGCTTCCCCTGCTAGACGGACAGTGCATGGCCTTTCTCTCTTCCTGGTTTGCATTTTCTCACTGGCAAGGAGAAAATAAAACCATGATATAAAAATCACCTATCTTTCTAAGTATAGTGTAAGGTTTTTGTTGAGGAATCAAAGAATCTTATGTGCCTCGTATGTTTGGCCGTGGTGTATAACAAGGTTAGAATGTTTATATAATAAGTATAAAACTTTGCAAGTATTTCAAATGTTTTGGTTCTGGTTTTTGTGAACATACATATATATTTCATTGAAAATTCATACGAGTCATAAAAAATTTAAGATTTTTCTCGGTAAATATCCTGATCTAACGTTCTAGCGCAATCTTATGTATTCAAACTCTTTCGTTAATCTTTTCGACTATTATCTAAATTCGTGTGTCCCACAACACATGAATTTGGTAATAAGGGTCTCAACCAAGTTAAGTTGTATGAACACGGTCTCTATAAAACATAGGTTGAAGAGGAGTTCACTAATAGTATCGTTCAAGTTTACTCGTCCCATACCGTGTAAACTTAGTGATAATGTTAGTTATACAACTTTCCCCGAATGTTTCTTTTCACACAAGGTCGTGGGTTTTGTTACTTCCACTTTTTATTTAATATCTTTCAATTTTGTTGTGTCCCATACCACTCCCAAGTTAGTGATACAAAAGAAAGAATGGTTGTAAGTCGGCCCACCAAAGATAGTCTTAAACAAACATTTTTATTCATATATAAAATAAATTTTACAATGCCAGTAATCATTCCTAATTTTCCTGCCTACTACCGTTCATTTTAGACCTCATCCTAGGTATAGAAAGACTACTAGAAGAAAGTTGAGAAGTTGTTCGTTGTTCTTCGACGTTTTGCATATGTGTTAACAAAGCATTTTGAGTCTCCTTCATTCGAGCAATACTAGATACAATCACATTTAACTACTTGAATGGGTTAGTCGATTGCCCCATTGATGGTTGATAGGTCGACTGTCCCATAGGTGGAGGGTAGGCCGTAGGCATTGGTGGAAAGTATTGGCCGTTTGGTTTACTCATAGGTGGAGAGTAGTTGTTTTGATTGTACAGGGATTCCCTAATTGGAACCTCTTGGACATTTGGATATGGCCGAGTCAAAAAGTCTTGAAACAATGGACTCATTGGGATATCCTATCTTCCAAAATTTGGTACCGCACAATTTTGTTGTTGTTGGTTCACAGGAACTTGTGGAACTGGTCGATACGGTACCTCAGGAGTTGGAAACCTTTGGTACGTAGTATTACCTTGAGTTGGTATGTTCCAAGAAGGTGGATTTGCTGGAACTCTCTGTCCATCCTGATTTGGTTGAATTTGATTTAGTTTGGCAAAGAAATCTTCCTCAGAGAATAGATGATCAGTTTGACCATTATTCGGGCCTGGGTTTGCCGTAGGGTTCTGGTTTGGGTCGTTATTTGGTGCCTCCCTAACTGGAATCTTGCGCCGACTTTTTCGTTGACAACGTCCATTTTTGTCTCTAATTCTTTCGCCATTTCCTCCTAAAGTCGCGCCGAATATTTTCTTGTCAGTCACCCCTCTACTTGTGACAAACGTCTTGAAGATAGAGGATGTTGTAACCGCCTCATTGATCTGCATTGAAGACTCATCAAAAGTGTTGACGTTTGCCTCGTATAGCATCGTCATGATCAAGACTCTGTAGCTGAGGAGTTCCTTTCTTGAAGGGTTTTGAATCACCCGCAACATTTGCTGGATGATGATGTGAGGTAGGGAGACCTTAATTTTCTTCTCTATGCAGTATAGCACAAGAAGTTGAGCCCTTGACATAGCACCTATAGTCACCTTTTCTGGCAAGATGTTGCCAAATACGATCTTCCCAAGGCCGGCAAAACGTGGTTTAAGGAGATTGTTTGGGAGGTGGGCGTACATCAATTGGGTGTACGACTTTTTGGCGAGGGAATTGAACAACTGTTCTTTGGACTCTACGATCTCTGCAACTGTTTGGGGTTCGTGTGGATCAATGATTCTATTTCCAATCGGGATCTCCATAAGTTGTGAAATAATTTCAACGTTGATAGAAATCTTTGTTCCCCTTACCGTTGTCTCCAAGATAGGGCTGATCCCATCTTCTTGAAGTCCCACGCAATTCATGGCTTCATAGAAGGACTTCACCAAGTTGAAAGAGACGTAACCCTTAACTTAAGTTATGTTCAACCACCCCAGTGTTGTGAGTTTTTCGTGAAGGATCAAACGGAGGCGAAGATCTCTATTGTCGATACTCCTCATAGTCATAGCCTCCCTTTCGAACAGTTCCGTGAGTCTGGTGGAAATTGGTTCTCGATTACTTGAAGTCATTCCTTCACTTGAGGCCATTATCTTGCTAAAAAGAAAACAAAGAATAAATCTTAAAATTGTTAGGAATTTATTGTGTCTGTCACAAATTTATTTTCCTTTCAGCAAAAGAATGGTCTCAAGCGAAAGAGCAACTTCCACTAACAGGGAACCAATTCCCACTAAACTCAAAGAATTGTCCAAAAGGGAGGTTATGACTATGAGGAGCATAGACAATAGAGATCTCCGCCTCCGTCCGATCCTTCACAACAAACTCGCAACTCTGGGGTGGTTGAACATCACAAAAGTTGAGGGTCACGTCTCTTACAACTTGGTGAGATCCTTCTACGAAGCCATGAATTGCATAGGACTTCAAGAAGATCGGATCAGCCCTGTTTTGGAAACAACGGTCAGGGGAATAAAAATTTCTATCAACGTTGAAATTATTGCACGACATATGAAAATTCCAATTGAAGATAGAATTATTGATCCACACAACCAGACAATTGCAGAAATCGCGGAGTCTAATGAACAGTTGTTCAATTCCCTCGCCAAAGAGCCATACACTCAATCGACGTACACCAACCTCCCAAACAATCATATTAAGTCATCTCTTGCTGGCCTCGGAAAGATTGTATACGGCAACATCTTGCCAGAAAGGGTGACTGGAAGCACTATGTCAAGAGCTCAACTTCTTATGTTATACTGCATAGAGAAGAAAATTAAGGTCTCCCTACCTCACATTATTATCCAATAAATGTTGAGGGTGATTCAAAACCCTTTGAGAAAGGAATTCCTCGGCTACGGAGTCTTGATTATGAGGATGCTATACGAGGCAAGGGTCAACACTTTTGATGGGACGTCGAAGCAGATCACTGAACCGGTTACAACATCCTCTATCTTCAAGACATATGGCACAAGTGGAGGGGTAACTGACGAGGAAGTATTCGGCACGACGTTAGGAAATGTCGAAAGAATGAGAGACAAACATGGACGTTGTCTTCGAAAAAGTCGACGCAAGATTCCTGTCAGAGAAGTACAAAATAACGAGACAAACCGGAATCCTACGTCAAATGCCCAAGGGGTTCCAATTAGGGGATCCCCGTACAATCAAAACAACTACCCTTCACCTATGAGTCACCCGTACAACCAATACTTTCCCCCAATGCCTATGGCCTACCCTCCACCTATGGGACAATCGACCCATCAACCACCAATAGGCCAATCGACTAACCTATTTCAATGGTTAAATGAAATGGCATCCAATATGGCGGAAATGAGAGAGACTCAAAATAATATATTAACACGTATGCAAAACTCCGAAGCAGAGCGAGCAAACTCTCAACCTTCTGTTAGTAGTCGTTCTGTACCTAGCAGGAGATCTAGAATGAGCGGTAGTTGACAGGAAAATCAAGATTGATTACTGGCATTGTAAATTTTTGTATATATAAATGAAAATATGTTTTGTTTAAGACTATCTTTGGTGGGCCGACTTACAACCATTCTTTCTTTTGTATCACTAACTTTGGAGTGGTATAGGACACAACAAAATTGGAAGATACTAAATAAAATGTGGAAGTAAGAAAACCCATGACCTTGTGTGAAAAGAAACATTTGGAGAAAGTTGCATTACTAATATTATTCTAAGTTTACACGGTATGGGACCAGTAAATTTGGACGATACTATTAGTGAACTACTATTCAGTCGATGTTTTTAGAGACTGTGTTCATACAACTTAACTTGGTTAACACCCTTATTACCAAAGTCATGTGGTATGGGACACACGAACTTGGATAATAATCGAAAAGACTAAGGGTAAGCGTTTGAATACATAAGATTGCGATAAAAAGTTAGATCAGGATATTTACCGAGGCAAATCTTAGAATTCTTATGACTCGTATGGATTTTCAATGAAATATATATGTATGTTCACAAAGACCAGAACCAAATCATTTGAAATACTTGCAAAGTTTTGTACTTATTATATAAACATTATAACCTTGTTTTTACACCATGGCCAAACATACGAGGCACATAAAGTTCTTTGATTCCTTAACAAAACCTTACATTATACTTAGAAAAATAGGTGATTTTAATATTGCAGTACTCTCCAAATTGTTGTTGAGCATACTATAACATTATACTTGGTTACAGTTCCTAAATCTTGGTTTTATTTTCTCCTTGCCAGTGAGAAAATGCAAACTAGGAAGAGAGGAAGGCCACGTACTGTCCTTCCAGCAGTGGAGGCACCTCCTGAGATTCAGGAACCGCCGCTTCCGACGGCAGCACGAGTCATACCCGACGCTGCCACTACATCTAGGCAGGAAATACCACCACCACCCGCACCCTTTGCCATGCCTTCGAGCATGGAAACTTTTTTCGCCGAATTTATTGAGGCGATGAAAGTCACTGTTTAAACGGCCGTTCGTGAGACCGCGGCTAGTCAGGTTGCCACTATTCCGGCACCTGTAAGATTTGGGTCGGAATCTCAAACCGATCAGATTACTAAGTACAAGAGGCTACAACCTCTTACTTTCGCTGGCACCATTGAGGCTGATGAGGTGCAAAAGTGGTTGGATGAGTCAAAGAAGGCTCTTGATGCAATGGGAGTCGATGAGACTTGAAAATTTTCACTAGCGACCTACCAACTTGTTGGTGCGGCAAACACATGGTGGATAACAGTGAAAGAGGACCAAAGGGTCAACATAGCAGATATGACTTGGCAACAGTTTGAGTCAATGTTTATTGATGAGTATTTTCCCAGTGCTGTGAAGAAACAGAAGCGCCAGGAATTCGCTAAGTTATACCAGGGCAACATGATCGTCAGGGAATATGCTGGAAAGTTCAAAGAATTATCAGTCTACTCTCTCTCCACCATCTCAACGGAGCAAGATAAGACTGAGAAATTTTATAATGGTCTTCGCCATATATTCGACAAGCCTTGTCAATCTTGGATATCAAGATTTACAAGGAGGTTGTTGACAAGGCCATGAGCTTTGAACAAGAGAAGATCTTACAGGAGCAGAGAATGAATAAGGAAAAACGGCCTGCAACGTTTTCCCAACAAGGCTCGCAACAGGGCAACAAGAAGAAGCCCTACTACAATCAAAACCCAGCCCTCCTAGCCCCTGTTTCGAAGAATGAGGCCACAACACCTGCGGCTGAACCTTCTAACCCTAACAATCAGGATTTTCGTAATCATGGCCGCGGAGGTCGTTATGGAAGGGGTGGCCGTAGAAACGGCAATGGCAGAGGTGGTGGTCGACAACCACAATCAGCATGGCCAGCAGAACAATCAGCATGACCAACAGAACCATCCGTAGTATCAGCCGACGTGTTTCAACTGCGGCCAGAAGGGCCATGTAAAATATCTCTGTCCGCACTTTTAGCAACCTATTCCCGTTATTCCAGACCAATAAGCACCACCTGCTACTAATGCCCAACCTAGGCAGAACCAGCCGAACCAGGGTCAACGAAATCAGGGCAGAGCATTTGCCATCGCTCAACAACCCCTCCCAGACAACAACGTAGTCGAAGGTACCTTTCCTTTGTTCACTACAATGGTGCATGTTTTGTTTGATTCAGGTGCTACGCATTCCTTTATATCGTCGGCATTAGTAAGACATTTAGGCCTGCAGCCTGAACCCACAGCCATCACACTCCATGTCACATCACCGTTTGGATCTGGTACTGACGTGAATTTGCAGTGTTCTCGATGCGAGCTTCGTATGTCGAAATAGATAATATATGCAGATTTTTTTGTGATAGATATTAAAGACTTCGACATCATCCTCGGCATGGACTGGCTAGCACCACTGAATGCAAAGATCGACTGTATGAAGAAGCAAGTTCAGTTAACCTTGCCTACAGGAGAGTTTGTCAAGATTCAGGGAACAAGGAAATGGATACACAAATCAACAGTTGCACTTTTCAAGTCACAACTTCGAGCGTTATCCCTTGGTGACGGAAATGAATCACTAGCACTGTACCCTCTCGAAGTACATGATGTTCCAGTCATATCTGAATTCCCAACAGTTTTTCTAAATGACCTTCCTGGTCTACCTCCAGTTAGGGAATTCGATTTTGAGATCAACCTCATACCTGGGACAGGGCCTATCTCTATTCCACCATACAAAATGTCAAATGTCGAGCTGGTCTAATTAGACAAACAACTGAAGGAATTAGAGAGTAATGGCTTCATCAGAAAGAGTTCATCACCCTGGGGCGCTCCAGTTCTGTTTGTTCGCAAAAAAGATGGTACGTTACGACTTTGTATCGATTATCGCAAGTTGAATAACGTCACCATCAAGAACTGATATCCATTGCCCAGGATCGATGACTTGTTCGACCAACTTAGAGATGCCAAATACTTCTCTAAGATTGATTTACGGTCCGGTTATCACCAACTCCAGATCTGAGAGTCGAACATCACCAAGATAGCCTTCAGAACTTGGTACGGTCATTACGAGTTCTTGGTTATGTCGTTCGGTCTAACAAATGCACCTGCTGCATTCATGGATTTGATGAATCGCATTTTCAGGTTATACTTAGACCGATTTGTGGTGGTTTTTGTGGATGACATCTTGATATATTCCTCAACCGAGGAAGACCATAAGATACATTTGAAGATAGTCCTCCAGACCTTGAGAAGCCACCAACCGTATGCAAAGTTGAGTAAATGCAAATTTTGGGTGAAAAGAGTTCAATTCCTAGGCCATGTGGTTTCAGGCAATGGCATTGAGGTAGATCCTTCTAAGGTTGAAGCAGTTTTAAACTGGAAGCAGCCTACTACTATTACTCAAATTAGGAGTTTTCTTGGTTTGACTGACTATTACAGACGCTTCATCAAGGACTTCTCAAAGATTGCTGAACCTATGACCAAGCTCACTCGAAAAGACGTGCGATTCATCTGGAATCTCGCTTGTGAAGCATTATTTCAGGAATTGAAGAAACGCCTCACGACGGCACCTGTACTTATCACTCCAAGAAATACAATTGGATTTTCACTATACACCGACGCCTCTCTTCAAGGCTTAGGTGTCGTACTAATGCAAGAAGGCCAAGTTGTTGCATATGCCTCGAGGCAACTGAAGATTCATGAGGGTAATTACCCAACACATGACTTGGAACTTGCAGCTGTCGTATTTGCACTGAAATTATGGCGTCATTACCTATACGGTGAACGGTTCGAGGTCTTCTCAAATCACAAGAGTCTTAAGTACATATACACTCAGAGAGACCTAAACCTCCGCCAAAGACGATGGTTGGAATTCTTGAAAGATTAAGACTTTCAACTCCAGTACCGTCCCGGAAAGGCCAATGTTATGGTTGATGCCCTGAGTAGAAAATCTTATGTTGCTTGCACTCTTAACTATGAAATGGGGAAGTTGGCTATAGAGATGGAGAACTTTAACCTACAGCTAACCGAAGAGGGACCAAGACCATGACTCTCTCAATTATCAGCCAACTCTGAGCTCGTTCGAAAGATTTCAGCAGCTCAAGCCAATGACCCTATGTTAATGGAGAAACGAGAACTTCTACTCAGTGAACAGGACCTTACTCATTGGTCGGTCTCTGAAGACGGAACCATTTTCTATAAAAAAACGTCTCTGTCTACTGAACGATCCTGAGGTTCGGAAGGAAGTGCTTACTGAGATGCACTGTTCGAGGTACGCTATGCATCCTGGGGGTGATAAGATGTACAAGGATGTCAAGCGACAATTCTGATTTTCTGGAATGAAGAAGGCAATTGTAGACTTCGTTGCTCGATGTCTCGTTTGCCAGAAAGTTAAGGCAGAACGAAGACTTTCCTATGGACTTCTCTCGCCGTTACCTATTGGAGAATGGAAATGGGAGAACATCGCAATGGATTTTGTTACGGCCTTACCTCAAAATAATAAAGGACAAGATGCTATCTGGGTTATCATTGACAGACTTACAAAGTCTGCACACTTCTTACCAATAAAGTTCACGGATAATCCCGCCAAACTTGCAGAACTATATGAAAGAGATATCGTATGCCTTCATGGCATACCACTCACGATCGTCTCTGATCGAGACCCTCGATTCATATCAAACTTTTGGAAAAGCTTCCAGAGTAGAATGGGTTCTAAGATCACTATGAGCACAGCCTTCCACCCTCAAACTGATGGGCAGTCAGAGCGACTTATCCAAATCTTAGAAGACATGTTACGATGCTGCATTTTGGACTTTAATGACGGATGGGCAAAGTATTTACATATAGGTGAGTTTGCATACAACAATAGCTACCAAACTAGTATCGGCATGGCACCATACGAGGCTCTCTATGGTCGCCCTTGCAGATCCCTGGTATGCTGGTTAGATATGGCAGATCGACAGCAGTTAGGCCCTGAACTAGTTCAAGAGACTTCTGAGAATATCACACTAGTAAAAGAACGACTTCGTGTTGCACAAAGTCGACAGAAGAGCTATTCTGACAAGCGGAGACAGCCTCTAGAATTTGATAAGGGGGACTTTGTTTTTCTAAAAGTCCAGCCCACAAGAGGTGTCAAACGCTTTGGGATCAAAGGAAAACTCTCCCCGCGGTACATCGATCCATTTCAGATCATTGAACGTATTGGCAAACTTGCTTATCGTCTGTCCCTTCCATCGACCATGCCTAAGTTTCATGACATTTTTCATGTATCTATGCTTCGCAAGTATCGTCCTGATCCTCCGCATATCATCCCTTTAGTCGAGGTTCGGGTTGAGGAAGGAAATAAGTATCAAGAGAGAGCGATACATATTTTAGATAGAAAAACTCAAGAACTACGGTGACGTAGCATACCACTTGTGAAAGTGCTCTGGGATTACCACGGCATAGAGGAAGCAACATGGGAACTAGAAGCAACAATTAAACAGAAATACCCTGAATTATTTTCTAGTACCAACTGATGATGTGATATATTGTACTATTCTCACTTATCAATAAAATGATGAAACTTTGTTTACACCTATCTTGATACATTGTTTCACTTGAATAACTACGTAGATGTCTGAAAATAATATCAATGGATATAATAATGCACACACGCGGTGGCCTCCTTGGCAACCTGTGGCTACTTCTCAAGAAGCAGAGTCAAGTCACAACTACTTTGCATCACCAACTCCATCACCACACAGACAGCGATCCATATCGCCAGAGCGTGCAGGTTTTTTCGTAACAATCCCGTGCCATCATCTTGGCAGGACCTTCTACCAAAATTGCCAGGCGGCCGGATTCGAGCAACAACACGAAAAAGTATTCCACCGCACAACCTACCTCCCCTCAAACGATGTACCCAATGCCCTCCACCACCATCTGTTATGCAAAGGTTGGAATCTTTAGAGGATGAGTCCGATTCCATTTGCTCTCCATGGTTTTATGATGATGAGGTTCCACCGGCCACAGTGCTATTCAGGGACCATACAAGCACTACCCTGAACTCGCAAAAGATGACGCTGGTAGTGAATCTCAAGCAGATAACCATCATAACTACTTGAATTGATATCGAGGGCGAAATCCCTTTAAGGGGGGTAGAGTGTAATACTCTAGGATTGCACAAAAAATAAAAAATTAGAGGCAACTCCCGCACGTTCAGGCGCATGCCCGAACGTTCAGGCGCCAAAAATCTTTATATAAGGAACTCTCCTCATTTCTTATTTCTCACACCAAAATCACTCTCCTTGTGATTTTCCTTCTCTTTCTCACTCATTTTGAGTTTTAGTCTTTTGAGACTCTCGGTGCGGTGCGACGAAGTTCTGCCCGGAGGAAAGTGCCAGATCTGAAAGAAGAAGTTCTTATCTGAAGGTGGGGAACGAAACATAGGTTTGCGTGTTTTATAACTTTTTATTAAAGTTTACATTCAATTATTATTATGTCTATTGTTCATTTACACTGCATTATGTCATATAATGTTTATACTTCCGCACTTATGCCTGTATATTTAGAATTAATGTATTGCACTGTTATAATGCCGGATTTGTGGTCAATCTGACTCAACTAGACTCGGTCTTGTCCTCAGAAACTTTAAATAGTGAACGGGAGGCAGCGGGTTGCTCTAGGCGATTGGTATTTAAGCAGACCTTGTGTCTCACCTCTCAACTGGGGATTGATTTAGTTGGTCTTATTGAAAGCAATCAGCTTATACAAGTAATACTGAATGTCCTAACCTTGCACGTTGTGATACCGACCCTGATAAGGATCACCAGACGTTGCCCAAGTCAGTCTAAATGTCAAGTAAAGACCAGACCAGTAGACTAGACCAGTTCATGCATTGGCATCATACATACCACCACCTAGGGACGTATGTGGTTTATGACTCATAGAATAGTTATGAGCATTGCTCGCTATTCATTATATTTCTCTGGAGAGGGACGTACATGAGAACTCGGCTTCGCCTGGGGAGGGACATCAGTACGTGAATCCAGAGCATCGTTCCTGAGGAGAGACGTACAATAGAACCTGGCTACGCCAGGGGAGAAACGTCCGGACGGACATTTGTACGTGAACTCAGGCGATGTACGTTCATCAAACCATTACGAGACGGTGTCATGCATACATACATATTGATTGATTATGATGTTATCTTGTGTATTTAAGATATTTGATATTGAAGTATGCTTTATTAATTGTTATACTCACGAACTATTTACCCACTGAGCGCGTTAAGCTCACTCTATTATTATCCAATCTTTCACAGGAAATTAGGGTAGACTGGGTGAAGGTTTATGGGGCCCACATTTTGTACCCTTTGTATTAAATCTTCGTGCATTGTTGTTCCATCCACATGTTTTGACAGTATAGTTGAATCCATCTGATATAATTAGTTAGCACTGAAACAACTTCGTCAAATAGATTAGTGATCACAAGTATGTTGTTTGTAATCATCAAAACAAAACTAGGTGAGAGTTGTTACATCAACAATACATACATCTTTGCTACCATAGATAGTATCAATATCTTCAAATGTTGGTTGTTTCTTGCTTGTCAACTTTATCAAAAATGGAATATTGTCTACATGTGAACCTTTGTTTTCAGTCCAACGTTCACCTAATTGGGTGATACACTCATAAGCCTACACCTATAATGTAATACCCTGTATTTCAAAAAAAAAATTCGTTTGGGCAGAAATGCCCGGACGTTCGGGCAGATGTGCCCGGACGTTCGGGCATATGTGCCGGATGTACGGGCACCTGCCCGAACGTTCAGGTGCCAAAACTCCTATATAAGGAGCCCTCCCCCTCTTCATTTTTCACACCAAATTTACTCCAAATTGTGATTTTTCCTCCTCTTTTCACTCATTCTGAGTTCTTTTCTGTTTGAGACTCTCGGTGCAATACGACGAAGTTTTGTCCGGAGGAAAGCGCCAGATCTGAAAAAGAAGAAGTTTTTATCTGAAGGTGGGGAACAAAACATAGGTTTGCGTGTTTTATAACTTTTATTAAAGTTTACATTCAGTTATTATTATATCTACTGTTCATTTACACTGCATTATGTCATATAATGTTTATATTGTCGCACTTATGCCTGTATATTTGGAATTCACGTATTATACTGTTATAATGCCGGATTTGTGGTCAATCTGGCTCAACTAGACTCGATCTTGTCCTCAGTAACTTTAAATAGTGAACGGGAGGCAGCGGGCTGCTCTAGGCGATTGGTATTTAAGCATACCTTGTGTCTCACCTC
This sequence comes from Paratinospora sagittata, assembly GCA_035771175.1. NCBI lineage: Eukaryota > Viridiplantae > Streptophyta > Magnoliopsida > Ranunculales > Menispermaceae > Paratinospora > Paratinospora sagittata. Next base: position 15,408 of record JAYMFD010000541.1, on the reverse strand, counting down.
TCAACTGGGGATTGATCTAGTTGGTCTTATTGAAAGCTATCAGCTTATACAAGTAATACTGAATGTCCTAACCTTGCACGTCGTGATACCAACTCTGATAAGGATCACCAGACGTTGTCAAAGTCAGTCTAAATGTCAAGAAAAGACCAGACCAGTAGACTAGACCAGTTCATGCATTGGCATCATACATATCACCACCTAGGGACGTATGTGGTTTATGACTCATATAATGGTTACGAGCATTGCTGGCTATTCATTATATTTCTCTGGAGAGGGACGTACAATGAGAACCCGGCTACGCCTGGGGAGGGACATCAGTACGTGAATCGACAGCATCGTTCCTGAGGAGGGACGTACAGTGAGAACCTGGCTACGCCTAGGGAAAGACACATGTACGTGAACCCAGGCGATGTACGTTCATCAAACCATTACGAGACGGTGTCATGCATACATGCATATTGATTGATTACGATGCTCTCATGTGTATTTAAGATATTTGATTTTGAAGTATGCTTTATTAATTGTTATACTCACGAACTATTTTACCCACTGAGCGCATTAAGCTTACTCCATTATCATCCAATCTTTCACAGGAAATTAGGGTGGACTGGGTGCAGGTTTATGGGGCCCACATTTTGTACCCTCTGTATTATTCATTGGGGATTTTGGGGAGTATGTTCCCTTTACCATTTTATGTACAAAAATATTCTGAATTAAATGAAATCAGATTTGTACTGTGTTTTTATATTTTCGTTGCGCACTCTGTTGTTACCATTGTTATTATTCCAAATGCACGCCCCGTCCGCGAGTGTACCGCCGGTTTAGGCGCGTCAGGACGGGGTGTGACATATAATTGCCAAAAATAAATATCAAATTATTAATATAAAACATTAACAATAGTTCGTAATTATATTAGATGTTACAACTAATACATGCATGACAAAAGGGCAGCCGATAATATGGTATTGCTGCGAACAATAAGGAGCGTTGATTGCATGCCATGGTTGTAAGGTCTTTTTAAGGGACTCTAATGTCTGGTCGAAGCAAAGAGTTCCCTAAGGATAATCATTGAATTCCAATAGGTTATCGACAATACAAAGATTACTTCCATCAATTACTTTTTCCTTTAATGACTCTAAGAAGACCAAGCTCCAAAAAATAGATGAGAGTCAATTTCAAAAAGAGATCCAGGTTTTTAGTTGAGATCCTTAAAAAAAAAATTTCTATTTTTTCTTTCCTGAGAAACGGTTGACCTTGGAAGAGTTCTTTAGAGATACTATTGTTTCCAGTTGACTATAAATTCTTTGCTTCCCCCATCTTCAATCTTGTTACCTTGTAGAATGCATTAGTGTCAAAAGAAAGGGTATGTCCATCAATAAAGAAACGAATATCGTTATTTGTAGGAGAATCAACCTCTCGTAGCAAAAATTTGTGAATAATTGAGCAGAAAAATTTCAATCCTTCTTGAATGCCCATGATTAGCTCTCCAAGGCATGTGTTTTGGATCATACGTCTCAATTTCTCATTATTTCCAATCTTTTTTTGAATGTTCACAACACATTCAACCAAGGATGATCGATTCGTTATATTTGCTATAGCATGTCTCCCATTATATTTTATAGAACACATCTTCAAGAAACCTGTTGAAAATGGAAAAAAAAAAGATTATAATTAATTAAGAATTGATCCAACCAAGAATTCATGAGAATTATCAACTATACAATTAATAATAAAAACTTCGTCCAAAAAAAATAATATATAATAGGACTACTTTGTTGCATAGAAACTTAAAGTTGAATGGTATTATTACATAGGCACTTTGTGCTTTGTAGACCTCAATAGTTAAAGATAATGATGTTGTATAGGTGCAAAATGGCTCATAGACCACCATAGACCACACTTTAAATAAGATCAAAGTATTGTTGATGTAACTACTTTCACCTAGTTTTGTTTTGATGATTGCAAACAATATACCTGTGTTATCTAATCTTTTTAACGTAGTTATTTTAGTGTTAACTAAATATATCTAATGGATTCAACTGCAAATGTCAAAGCATGTGAAAAGAACAATACTTCAAGAAAATTCAAGAGCTTCATGGTTGTATTACTTTACTAAAATCTTAGTGTTGTAGAGTAACAATTACTTGTTTCAACCACACATAATTTGCATTTTTTCAAAATTCATTCATATAGTTTAATACACTCATGCATATACATTACTATATGATTAATCATGCATACACTTATTTTAGTTTGATAATTAAGCTATCACTTAGTCATAATTGTTTATCATACATATAATGTTTAGTGTTTAACATGCATCTATCTTGTCAACTTTGCATGGTTTTATCGTCTCACATGTTTTGTCCTTATTGCTTTTATCATTGGCTTAATCGATTAAATTGTTCATGTTTTAACTGTGTTAATTATACCTTAATCGTGTCAAAAATATTTTAAAATGCTTTTAAAATGTTAATCTATGTTTTTGACAATGTCCTAAACCTAAAATGATAAAAAATCAAGTCTTTTTCACTTGTTAGTGAAGGAACACGCTCTAATAATGAGGACCGCGTTCCTGAACTTTTTTTTGAGACTCGGTGATTTTTTTATCAGGGTTAAGGAATGCGCTCCTGTGGCTTTTCTCGAGACTCAGATTTTTTCTGACCAGGGAAAATGAACGCGTTCCTGCTGCCAAGGGCAAAATGGGAAAAAATTCAAGAGTCAGTGGTTTTTGTTTAAGGAACTCGTTCCTATGCCCAACAGACATATTGAGGAACACGCTCCTTGATTAGAGGGAAATCTAGAATGTTTCAGATCTCAAACTAGAAATGCGCTCCTGTGTTAAGGAACACGTTCCTGTGCCTTAGTGTGGTATTTTTCTATAAATTCCACACTTGCTTATTTGAATAACAACTTTTGTAAAATCCAAAGAACTTGTGCAATTTTCTTTACATCATTTATGCTCGTCCTAAACAAGTTCTTGAGCCATTTAATTCTTCATTCAAAGCAAAAGTTTACTACATTTGAGTTTTCGATTCAATCTTTTGAATAGTTCTCCACATCTTTCAAAACCTTGAGAAACTTGGAGAGTTTCTCTTGTGCAAGTGTTCAAGATAATTCAAGTGTTTCTACATCTACTATATGAGTCTTGATCATGATTTCTCGCATCCAACTTCACACAAGAATAATCTTGGTGCTTCAATCTTCCCAAGTGGGGTATACATTTCTACAACTAGTTTCTTGTGATTTTGGTTTATGCAAATCAGTTTTTGTGCTTAGATCTTTAAAATTGATTTTGTATTGATTGTGTTTGTGAAACCCTATCTTGATCTTCATAACATATTTCATTGTTTAGTGGTTTCATGAATAGTTTGAGATTTCAATTCACATGCTAATATCATATTATATTGAATCGAAGTTTTTGATCATACTTGAGTTGCATGATTCTTGATCTTCATCACATATATATTCTGAATCATCAAGTTTTGATCATTGTGATATATTGATTCTCGAGCCTTAAACTTATTATTATTTAGAATCAATATCTTGATAGTTGTGCATATTCGATTCACTATTTACATCACATATATTTGAATCGAGTGCATTTGACAAAAACATATTTCAACACTTTGCATCATTTATAATCATAGTGGTTGGAATAGTAATTGGTTGTCTCATTCAAGATTGTAGGCTTAAATTGTTGAGAGTGTTGTTATTCACTTCTCTATATCATTGTAATCTTGATGTATTGTTGACTTGGTTAAGTAAACCAAGACTATATCTTATTTGTACGGCACGTAACCATGCCCGTAGTTGGTTGCAAGTTGTGGCTTACTAGACAAACCCTGGTGTTGGTTAATGTAAACGGCTTCTAATCCGCCCGTAAGTAATTAAGTAATAGTAGATTAGGAAATCCTGACCGGTGCGGTTGAGTAGTGGACGTAGAGTCGAGGGAAGTCGAACCACTCTAAATTCTGTGTACATTTATTTTTTCGCATTTTGTTATTTAGATTATTACCGACTGTGCACTTTAATTGTTTAATTAAAATATTAGAAAGGTAATGCGAAAATTGGCAAAGTTCAATTCACTCCCCTCTTGGACAGTTATACTGGGCCAACAAGCATAACTAAAGATAACTAGCACTGAAAATACTTCCAAAGTTTTGAATTAATTAAATCACTTTGTTCACAATAAAAGAACGCCCAAAGTTTTGACTTACTTATTTGCAAACCAAAAGGCCCTAAAAATGGCTAACAAAACTCAATTCAACTTCAAAGTTAATTAAAGCAAAATAATGAAAAAAAAACACACACACAAAAACAAGAAAGACCCAGCATTGCATAAACATAGTTGAATACACAATACTTCTCATTTTGTTGATTACATACAGATCTAAAAAAACAAAGTTTCATCATTGCTTCAACTATTCAAAATAATTTCAAACTGAAAAATATAGAAAATCATAAACCAATCAAACTATTTGCTAGAAATTTAACTAATCCAAGAAATCATATAAAGAATTAAGACCTTTCACTATGACATGAGAAATTTCAGAGTTTTATGTTTTTAAAGCTTAAGTTTGTCCACAGACCACCATAGACTACAAATATCATAATCTAAAAAGAAGAATCATTTGCTAGAAATTTAACTAATCCAAGAAACCATACAAAGAATTACACCATGACATGAGAAATTTCAGAGTTTTATGTTTTCAAAGTTTAAGTTGGTCCATAGACCATCATAGACCACCATAAACTACAAATATCATAATCTAAAAAGAAGAACCATTTGCTATAAGTTTAACTAATTCAATAAACCATACAAATAATTAAAGATTTTTTACTATGACATTCAAAATTTTAAAGTTTTATGTTTTCTAAGCTTGAGTTGGTCCATAGACCACCATAGACTACAAATATCATAATCTAAAAAGAATAACCATTTGCTAAAAATTTAACTAATTCAACAAACCATACAAAGAATTAAACATTTTTCACTATGACATGAGAAATTTCAGAGTTTTATGTTTTCAAAGCTTAAGTTGGTCTATAAACCACTATAAACTACAAATATCATAATCTAAATAGAAGAATCATTCGCTAGAAATTTAACTAATCCAATAAACCATACAAAGAATTAAAGATTTTCCACTATGACATGAGAAATTTTAGAGTTTTATGTTTTCAAAGATTAAGTTGGTCCATAGACCGTCATAGACCACCATAGACTACAAATATTATAATCTAAAAAGAAGAACCATTTGCTAGAAATTTAACTAATCCAACAAACTATAAACAAAATTAAAAATTTTCTATTATGACATGAGAAATTTCAAAGTTTTATATTTTTCAAAGCTTAAGTTGATCCATAGGCCACTATAGACTATAAATATTATAATCTAAAAAAAAAATCATTTGTTAGAAATTTAACTAATTCAGCAAACCATACACAAAATTAAAGATTTTTTACTATGAAACAATTAAATCTTTTGGTAAAAAAGAAGAAGAAGCACTTACCACCGGTGAAGGCGATGGCAACGCGAGCAGTAGCGAAACGGTTTTGACTCCTTTTTTTTTCTCTGAAAAATCCAAAACCCTAAAGTTCTCTTTTTTTTTTTTTTTTTTTTTCGAAAACCCTGATTATAATACTTTGATTTGAAGAAAAAGGTAGTTTGTTCACTGTGCCTTAAAAATAGGTTAAAATTTTAGGAGGCGAAAGTTTAATATCTAATTTCTTTTTCTTTTTTTTTTTTTTTCTGAAAAAAAGGTTGATTTGATCAAATTTCCCTGTCCGCTACCCTTATTTTCCAGACCAGCCACCCTCAAGTTTTCGACAGTAACTGTTCTTCTTAAACCCAAAACCCTCCCTTCTGCAACAAAAACCTCATTTTCCCACAACTCATCCATCAGTACAGTTATCACGAAATCACCTTTCTCATGTTTCTCAACACCATCATTTACCGCCAAAACCACCGCCTCTCCCTCTCCACTCTCTCCTTCTCCTTCAACCGTCTCCTTTCTTCTTCTTCTTCTTCTTCTTCTTCTTCTTCTTCTTCTTCCAAGCTTAAACAAGAATACTTCTTCGAACCCCCGCGCTCCCTCACTCGCTCAAACCCTAACCCCAACTTCGATTCCTCTCACAACAACAACAACAATAGATCCAAGAGAAAGCAGAAACCGCTCTACAAACCTCCGTCTTCGCTCGATCGCTCCGGCTTGAAGCCGCTGCATTCGGATCTTCCGTTCGATTTCCGGTTCAGTTACACGGAGACCAATCCCGTGGTGCGACCGATAGGATTGCGCGAGCCCAAGTACTCTCCGTTCGGTCCGGACCGTGTTGATCGCGTTTGGACCGGAGTTAGCGCTCCGGCCGTTGATCCGACGGTGAGGTCAGTGGAGGGGAATGAGGATCCTAAGTTGGAGGAGAAGAGGCGGAGAATGAGGGAAGCTGTTCTTGGAGCGCCACTTACGAATGCTGAGAGGAAGATTCTGGTGGACAAGTGTCAGAGGGGGAAAACCTCACGGCAAGTCAATTTGGGTAAAAGTGAAGGTTCTCTTTTTGAAAAAAATGTTGAGAATTCTAGGGTTTTGTTTAATTGATTGATTTATGCGTGCGTGGTATTTATCTAGATTTGCGCGCACATTGAAGGGATTAAACAAACTTGAAATCTGCATGAACGTTCTTATATTCTATTCTGAAATGCCAAATTCAAAAGCTTAAGCTTGAATTTCAAGATAAACTGATATATGTGCTGAATCTGTAACTGTTAACTCATGTTGGAGAATTTGAGCCTAGGTTGTAAACCAAACAAAAGAAAAAAAAAATCAGATATTTAAGACAATTAAGTTTTGTGACCTGGTGTTTAGGAAATCTATAGTTGGGCTGACAGAGGACTAGAAACATGGAGGGAGAACAATTTGAGATTCATAATGTGATGAATTTTCAAAAGTAATGGCCCTGATGGATGATTATTCAATATTGCATATTATTCAAAGACACCAAAAGAAGTTAAGAAAAGTTCTAGGGCAAGTAATTATACCTGATTAATACTCTAGCAATCTTAAATTGAGCTTCTATTTCATTGATAAAATTTGGGCATTGGAATGCTTTCGTGATTTATTTAAATTCTTCTTGGGTTGAGGGAACTCAACTTGGATGCATGATGATAATGGTTTAATTCAAGTAACAGTAGAATTAAAACAGTTCTTCTAGTTGACCTAGTAATTACTGAGAACGGACCATAAAAAAGCATAAACGTCCTCAAGTAAGTTCACAATTTACGTCAAAGTAGGATGTTGAAAATACGGAAGCTTTAAGACACTAAATGCTAATTCAGATAAATTTGCATTAGGTTCAAGTTAGCAACAAATTTGAAAGGGGCTAGTGGTTTGTTATGTAATGTATTTTGAAATTATTAGAGCACTCAAGACAAACAAAAAGATAATATAATCATTTTCATTGAAATCCTAGTTCCTACAGTGAGTATAAACAAGAAGTTTATAATTATCATCACCTATTGCTATTTTACGCCTTATGTAACGTTGTAAACATAAAGGTCATAGTTTGCAAATAAAATAGCATATGTAGAAGAATGGTTGTGAGTATGTAAAGAACCAAATCAATATAGGTTAATTAGGAGAATGAATATAGACAATCTTGGCAAAAATGGACTTGTCTACGAAATGATTAATTAAACAATTGGTGAACTTTCCTATGCTCAAATTAACTGAACTCATCTCAATAAAGCCTTTTTTTCTAATTACATGGATCAGTTGTATGAATTGATTTTCTCCACCATACTCTATCAAGGGCTAAGTCTACTTGATTTTGCAATTAAGTATATCTTTCTTAATTATCTCTATGTAGACACTTTCTAGTCTCTTCTATAGGTAACAATAAATCCTAATTACATTGTTTATCACCTATTGAGCACTTAAGCTAATAATATTGCTATGGTTAACAACTTTTGTTTAACCATCGCTTGGGGGATGAAAACCTAAGGGGAGTTTAGGGTTAGTGCCAAAAAAATTCTAAGATACTTAAAATAACTAACAAAACTTTGCATTTCTATCAAATACAATTGCATGTGGATAAACCATGAAACCTAAAAATTTTTGTAAAGAACTACATAATGAGGAACTTCATGCTGAATTGGCAAAACAATATTTCCAAATGAACTCTATGTTCGGCGAAGGACCAATTGATGACTTTAGTTTTAATCCATTTGTGTTTTGTAAGTGGCTAGTATATTGGTAGTAGTTAAGGGTTTCCTTGTCAATGCTCAGAGACTCAGATTCTTGTTGAATCTTTGCATATAGACCCTAGATTTTTACCTATACCCACAACTCTCTTATCCATGTTACAATCAGTGTTTTCAAAGCGCCAAGGCAATGTCTAGGCGATTTGTCCTGTCTAGGGGAGGCGAAGCCTAGACGTGGCTTAGGCGATAAGAAAAATATTTATTTATAGATCCCTAAATAATTAATTAATTATTTACAGGTCCGTGGACAATTCATATACAAAATTATATATATCTAACTATATTTTATAATAAATGTTAAATTTTCATAAAATGATAAAAAACACTTCATATTAATTAAAATTATGTTCACAAAACATTAATTCGTGTCATAATACACATTATCGAAAAGGTTTAAAAGTACAAAACTCAAATATCTATCCCCGGAGGGTCGTCGATGGTCGCCAGAGATTTTGACGACGTTTCTTGGTCGGAGCAAATGGAAAGGATGGGCTTAGGGAGAGAAAGGTTTGAGGGTTTACTATAGAAAGGAGACATTTCTGTTTTTTAAGCTTTTTTTTAAAAATTAGATAGACCCTAAACTTTTTAAATATTTGCACAAACCCTCACTGCCTGCCTAGCACAACGCCTAGGCAACCTCCTTGAAAACACTGGTTACAATTACAATACATCTTAGCCTTATGTAAAGATAATGGCCCCTGATATGCATCCAATAAACCTGTTCAAGTCAAATGATGGCAATGACTCTAGTGGAAAATTTCAATATCAATAGGAAAACTCATCCTTTCTAATCAAAGTAGCATAGAGCACGATTCGTTCCTTTGACCAAGTAGTGCCGGAATTCTCTTTAATCTCTCTCTCTCTCTTCTCTTTGTATTGAATGACACTAAGAGGATGAATTTTAAATAGAGCTGGTGAGTACTCAGCGGTTCTTCTGTTACAGGTGTGGTAGGTTAGCAGGGTCAAATCATCATTTGGAATGAAAGTACCAATTTTAACTGCAGTCCATTTCTTCCCACCCAATTGATGGGCTGACACTATCACTTTCCATCCCTCTCACTTTCAATATTCCCCTATTGCACTACATTAAAACTCTAAAGGAAGTCTCAATCCTAGGCTTTAGATCCTAAACTGTGATTGAATGAAACAGGTTTGCTTTTTCTCTTTGCCTTGTTTGGATTGTTACATTTTATCAATGGGTTCTATTACAGGGCGAGATGGCCTAACTCACAACATGCTGAACGATATACATAATAATTGGAAGCATGCTGAGGCAGTAAGGATAAAGTGTTTAGGTGTTCCGACGGTTGACATGAAGAATGTATGCACGCAGCTTGAGGTATTTTTCTTACAATTGGAAAAGTACTTCCATCTTTTCTGTTGAATGCTAAGTTTTTTCTTCTTGTTTTTTTTTTTAAAAATTGTTGGAGAAGGGTACATGTTACTTACTGCGTAATCTGTCTCCTTGCCATCATTAGGATTGCTCTTTTCTATTGAAGTACTTGGGACTGATGTTAAATAAGAAAAGAAAAAAGGCACATAGAATAAAGAGTGCCTTTAGAGTTCATACAGATTGATTACTACTTATTATTAAGTATATGGGAAGAAAACGAAAGCACAAGGCAAACTAGGACAAGACAAAAGACACCCAAAGAGGGAAGCAGATAAAAAGATGAAGGACCACAAGTAAAATAAGGGAAGAGGACCAAGGTAGAAAAGATTGCCCCCATGGCTCATGTTCGTCAATGAAGTCAAATCGCCTCATAACCGGGCAACATCTTGAACAGCAGGCTTGTATATTCTTTATGGGTTTAGATCATAGGTTGATCATGCTCGCCACTGTTGTTGATATCCTTGGGGAACATTTGTGACCCAAAAGATCTCCTATAGGCGTGAGGCTCCATATAATGCATAGGGAAGAATCCATGAAATTTTTCCTCCCTCTTTGAAGAAAATATGCGGATGCCTATATGATCAATCTGGGGAGTGCCCATGACAAGGGATATATATTGAGCATAATCACAATGGAGAAGATGGAAAGGAATATACCCAGGATTTGCACTTGAAAGAGTTAATGATGATGCAGTTTCTTCAGGCCTTGGGACTTTTCATAGTTATATTTTTCCCCAAGGGGCATATGAAGTGGAAATGGACGCAATTGAAAGGATCTTGGAACCCCTAAACATACTTGCAGTAAAATGGGGAATAAGACCAGTAATCTTTGTTTCCCGCACTTACTGTCTCTTTTGTTACGAATTTACTATTTTGTGAGACGGCCCTGAAATATAGATCATTTGAAATCAACTTTTATATGTCAGTGATAGTGAACTGGCTGGTGTAAAATGGACTGGGCCTCAGGGGAAAAGGCATTTATCACCTGGTTTTGTTTCCTTTCTTTTATTTCCTTATTTGGATATAATGAAAACAAAGAAAAACAGTAAGTTTAAATGTGCTGAGATTTTACCTGTGGTTTTAGTTGATTGTTGCATATTTTTGGTGTGATATGGTTATTTCATAACAATGTTCACATGCTAGCTTTCTCTACAATCAGTTTTTCACTAATCTTTGTTTTTTATTTAAAAAAAATTACCTTCAATCCTATTTTTTTAGAACTGTTCAATAAAACCTTGTGCTTGTCCTTCAGGATAAAACTGGTGGTAAGATCATCCATAGACAGGGTGGTCTTGTGGTGTTATACAGAGGCAGGAATTATAATCCCAAGAAAAGGCCTGTGATTCCATTAATGCTGTGGAAACCTCATGAGCCAATTTATCCAAAGTTGATCAAGACTACAATTGATGGCCTAACCATTGAGGAAACAAAAGAGATGAGGAAAAAGGGCTTAGCAGTTCCTGCTTTGACACAGCTTGGTAACTTTTCTACCCCTTGTTTATTTTCAATACTTTCATAAACCTCTCTGGTATCTTATACAATAACTGATGACTGCAGCAAAGAATGGTTTTTATGGTAGTCTTGTTCCGATGGTTCGAGATGCTTTTCTTACAGATGAGCTAGTTCGTATAGATTGCAAGGGCCTTGAGAGAAGCGACTACAAGAAAATAGGCTTGAAACTGAGAGTAAGAATTTTTTAATGAATCAGTATCAGGTATTTATTTTCTGTGCTCCATAAGTTATTATCCATGTCCATGTCCACCACTCCTCCCCCATCCCACGCCAAAAGAATTTCAATGATTTTTTATGTTATTCAATGCCATCATTAGTTTCATTAATGTTACCTCTTGTTATTAAGATTCCTATTGCATTCCCAACAGACGTACCTCTTTATTTCGGGGGCTGAAAACAGGTAACTAGGCAATACTAAGGAGGCATTGTATAATACTGTTCCTTGTTTGATTAATTGCAGATATTTTTCTTGATGAAATGTGATCAACACAAGGTTTTCATCTCATCCAAAGGTTGAATGCTAAGAAAGAAATAAGTTAGAAAACAACTCTACAGGCTGCAGTATACATTGAAAGAAGCTTTAATAGAATATTTCATCTTGTTAATATCATAACCTCATTACCTTTTCAAACTGGTAGTTATGCTTGTTTCCTTGAGTTGATGTGATTTAGATTCCTTTGGACGACATTAGTTAATTCTAACATACACCGCGAAGCACATCAAAGATTGTTAAAAAAAATTTAGACTTTTAGGCCATTGGTAAATTTGAGTTTGCCACTTAAATAAGCCTGAAATATGCTTTTAGTACTGCTTGTAATTATTCCCAAGTCCAAAATATGTGCCATTGTCTCCAGCTTTGGTTTGTCCCTCATGAAAGTTTAGGTCACCTTGTGAAGGCTGATGTGAATAATCTCCTCAAAAGTAGAGTGCCTTTCGAGTACTACTTTGGAAATGTATGCTCTCCATGCGAAATGTAAGATTCTGCAGTACAACTATAAGGCTAGTCTCACTTTTGAGAACTTAATGAGCTTTCAAAAGAGGAAACACAGCAGTGACGATGATTATTTATAACAGATGAATGATGGGAAAGATAGAATTTAAGTGTGCAATTTTTTAGTTGTAACTCAAGTTTTTTCTTTTTATAGGTATTCTACATAAATTTCCTTTTATAGATAATGTGATGTTAAGAGTGTGAGCCATTTACTTGGTTATATAGACTGGTTAATTTTCATTGTCTATTGGTGCTTTTACCCAAAACTTGTAGATGAAATTAATGAGACCGTTATGACGCAGGATCTGGTTCCCTGCATCCTCGTGACATTTGAGAAGGAACAGATTGTGGTGTGGAGAGGAAAAGATTACAGCCCCCAAGAGAATGTTAATTTCCTTGACAATGATAATAAATCATTTGAATACCTGGCAAGTGAATCAGATTGTGGTATGGGATTACAAGGTAGCCCTGGTAAAAGCGCGAGTCAGTTTGATTCCGACGATGAGTTGCTTGCTTATGACAGCAAATTACTTGCACCCACCAGTTAGATAAAAACGTCTCAACTTGGATATTGGCATTTTGTGCCATAAAGGAAAGCTGGCAGATATTGGTATTTAACATGCCAATTTGGGGAAACAGGTTTTTCTATGTGAAATGTGGTGCATTGCAACTTCACAAGGATCAGCAATTATCCCTAGGTTACCATAGTTAATCAGCAATTCATCATCTTAGCTCTCTTGGGCGTCAGGTGGCAGATCCAACAATATTTTTTCAGACGAAAAACTCAACAGTATGTGGTGAAGCGATAAACTTTCATATGCTTTTGGCATATAGAGCTGTGCCTTTCTGAGACGAACCTTACGGCTTTATTTCACCCAAGTCCAATTGAGCTTGGCCCCATAGCTGCACAATTGAAATCATTACTGTCTTTTGGTAAGCAACACATCTGTGATTAATGATATTACAGACCATATTCTGGCTTGACGTTGGCTGGGGCTTGGGGCTGCCATATTTTGGGTTTAATGATTTATGATCTATTCTCACACTCTTGGTGATTTCATCACTTTTTATGTAACTTAAAATTCATTCTGTACGTAATGCCATTGTTTACCTTTATGATGTATGCTCCCTTCCCTTGATGATTTTATCCTTGGTTTAGGGAAAAAGAAATGAATAAATTTCTGTCACAGACAATGAAATTAATTTTGCAAGATTGCTGGGGGGATACTAATTTAAAACATGTCCAACTGGATTGGATACCTTGATTTTGTTAGGGATATCAATGCATCAGATTTCTTTCCGTTCATTGATCAATTAACTTGCTTATCCCCAACTCCTTTCTTAGAAAAATGACACATCAATCTGTTAAATAATAATTTTATGATTATTAATTATAAAATTATAAATATATTAAAATAATAATTTGGATTATATACTTAGGGAGACCACTTTTAGTATTATTTTGAAACTTTATTGATTTAAAAATTACCCATTTAATTTACATAAAAAGACGAGATAGATATATATTTTTTTTAAAATAATAATATCATTACCAATTAAAATTTTAGATATGCGTTCATGTCTCAAAAATTATGCTTAAACCATGTTTATACTGATGTGATATATGTTAAGTAGTTGATATTTTTTTCTTTTTTCTGTCATGCTGGTATTATGAACGGTGAACGGTGGGTGTACTTTTTTTTCTTCTTCTTTCATAATATAGTAATATGTATTGTCACGTAAGCACGGCTATATTTTTAGGTATGTCTTTTTAACATTCTTCTTGAAAAATTTGCTAATATTTTATTAATAAATAGTGCAATCTAAATATAACGTAACTTAGTTTGATTCAGATAGCTAGTTTTGTATTAAAAAAAAAAAACAATAACAACAACAATGTACACTATAGATTAAATTATTTGAATTAATGATGGAATCCTCCAAATCCTCCTCCTATGCAGCTCATGCTGCATTCTTTTGAGCAACCTGCGGGATCTGAATCTACATTGCAACTTTTTAAACAATCTTCAAGGCAGGAGAAAGCTGTTGTAGGCACGGTGCAGTAAAGTATCATCACCACGGAGACGAAGATCAACACCATTGTTGCAATTAGCTTTTTCTCACCCATTTTATAAACTGCAATTATTAACACACACAGATTTATACAATAATCAATTGAGCAATTAATTGATTAATATTTTATTGACTTGGGGCAGTCGGTAAGAGTATATATATATAGGCAGTGGCACATGGAATTAACGGTACTAATTAAGGCCATAACTATGTGGTCTTCCTTGATTCCAGTTTCCTGCAGGGAGTGTTTAGTGTTCACAAAATTACAATAAAAAACGTACGAACCCTTCCATTTACTAAATTAATTTGTCTTCCTTGCCCTTCGGGAGGACGGAAGAGATACATATTTGCAAACGAATAGCGCTTTTGTAGGTATGAAACGACCTTTGACTGAGGTGGTGAGTGATTTGTGGCGTAATAGAATCCACTTGTCAGTCACAAGTTTTTTTCTTTTTTTTTTACCAAATGCTAGACAGAAGTTGGGCTTTAATTTATTTTATTAGTATTATTATTATTATTTTTGAAATCAACAGATATCAAATATTTACGTTCTCACTAATTCTTCTGGAGCACTATCAGAAACACTTAAAACGTCATTGACCAACAAATAGTGAGAGATAACTCAAACGAGAGACCTTCATGTATGTGCGAAATTTATTTATCTCATTATATATATATTAAACCTCATTTTGATGATTTGGAGGGTATTGTGGTAATCTAATTTTATTTTATTTTTCATAAACTTCTTTTTCACACTTTCCTTTAGACTCAAATTAAAAATAATAACATTACAAATAAAATTCTCATTAATATTTTATTAATAAATAGTATAATTCAACTAGTATTGTTATATATGTACAGTGGTATAATTCTGTCAGATTGATAATTAATTTTTTAAAGTAATGGAATAAGAAAAAGGAATTTAAGTCTTGATGAGACATTAAACCATCCTTTGAATGATCAATAATTGCACTTGCTATTTTTGGGTTTTGTTACATACTGACATAAAAGATAGAAATAGTTCAGTTTCTTTACATCTTTTTTCCCATGATTACCTAAATAATTTTAACCTCAATTTTTTTTATTCATTTGAAAATGGGTTCATATTGTGTTAATCCTCATAAAAAAAAAGGAGAAAATAATTTAAAATCTACTTTGAAACCATTTATCAGAAAATTC
>JAYMFD010001411.1:0-32588 GCA_035771175.1 Paratinospora sagittata | reverse complement strand
ACTTGGGGATTAGTCTAATTGACCTAAATTATAATTGAATGCATTGTATTATGACGGTTGGATCATGAGAATCAACCTAATGCATTCTTTTGGGTTAAATGAGTTTAATTAGATGTAAAATGGTTTAATTGAGTTACGTTGGTTAACTCATTCGTGCAACCATTTTAGACTCTAATATTGGCTATTGAATTGGGGTTTAATCATGGTTAATAGACATGTAATTGGACCGGTTTTAATGATGAATGAACCTATGTATATGCAGGGTTTGTGATTGATTCAATTATCTCCAATTGTGCCAATTGAGGTTGAAGTGCCTAGTCTTGGTTGGATTTGGATTGGCTAAGTCTAGCCAATCAATTGTTAGTGTTTCTTTACATTTGGTTTCTATATGTGGCATTGTATTATATAAAGTGTTTGAATTGATATATATATATATATATGTGTTATGCATGTTTTAATAATTCATGAAATGAATTTGAGCATAGTCTAATAGGGTTAGCAATTGGGTGGATCTTCTAGTATGAAATTCTAGGGAATTCCATTAGGATAGATGGTGATCCCTAATTGTGGACTTGGCAGAGGAATTTTATGGATTGTGTATGTTAGGATTCACTTAGCCATGGTATTTTTCTTGGTGGGCGGATCCTATGGTTCATACAATCTCAGAAATCCTAATAAAATAAGGGTAAGGAAGTTCAATCGGGTGTTGGGTGTAACGCACTCAAGCTCTTGATTGCTTCTTACTTAGGAGGTGTCTAGGATTGCACATTACGTTTAGAAAATGAAATGCATTGTCTTGAATATTGACATGATGTATTATGTTTTGCATGTATATGATCTTGTATATCACCATGTTATTTAAATTGCTTTGATGAGCTTTTACCAAATTTTATCTAAATGCATGTATATTGCCACTTGTAGAAAATATTCACTAAGCTTGTTGTAGTTCACACCTCATTCTTATCATTTCAGGTTCTGCTAGAGAAGGGGAAGGGAAAGGCATAGCTGCGTTGAGCTTCCCGACTTTTGGTGACGCAGGTGTTTAGTACATTTCTTTGTATTTTGTAAAATATGTACTAAATAATCCATATTGTATATACTTAACACATAGATGGGATGTATTTATGGTTAGGTATGGTTTGTATATTTTGGACTTATGGAATTTTATATTTGTCATTTTTGGAGATGTAATTATATAATGTTGTTTTAATTATTGTTTCGTTAAATTCTAATTCGCAAGTGTACGAATAGTCAAGTCATAATATACCGACAGTGAGTCGAGTTATCGTATCTACAGGGATTATTTCACTCACCAAATACCTTTTTCATTAATTTCTAACTTTATCTTACTAATCAAATGGTAGAGTTTCAATAATTAAAAGGCAATTAAAATACAAATCAAACTAATAGAATATGAGAGATATCAAATATATGAGAATATCTAGAGACTTGACTTCACCTAACCTTTCAATCATACAATTTAGATGTGTCTATTATCAAATCTATTTCCTAGTCTACAAGTCAAAATCCTCTCGTCTCTAATTCCCTCTTTCGAATGCTGAATTAGAACGTATCATCAAGAACAGGATTCGATTTCTCGATAAAACCCTAATTCTCAATAACCCATTAAGTTTCATGATTTTCTTACAACCTCATGAAACCTTGTAAACCTCTCGATTCTACAACGAATTCATGTCATAATTTCCTTTATCCAAGCTAGAAAACCCTATCTCGAGTGCCGCCTTCCAAGTCTAGGTTCATTCGATTTGTGGCCAATAAACCAAAAACATTAAGTGCATGGAATCATAAATAAACTATGGATATTTCATTAATAATAAGCAAAATCTAAAATCAAATCATGACGTTCAGGTTAGGATCCATCTCCTCTTTAGAATAATAAATTAGTTCATACTTTGAATGATCAAAACACAAAACATGGAGAAAAACTCTAAAGTAAACATAATATCAAACTCTAGAACTTGGAACTTGAATCTTCTTCCTAAAAGGTTGAATCTTCGCGTTCCTCGTCTTCGAGCCATCTTGTTCTCTTCTCCCATGTGTTCTTCTCCAAAAACCCTAAAATTGTATATATTATACGCCCCCGTTGTCCATCTGAAATCGAAATTAAAAAGTCTCGAAAATCATCCAAATCGCAAAGGCAACCCTAGCGCTGCGAGTGGCGCCGCGGCGCCCAGAGCCTTTACTTGGCACTGTTTCCTGCGCCACGGCTGAGCCGCGGCCCCCTAAACCTCTTCTCTGCACCTGATTCTTTGACTTAGCCGAATTTTTGCTCCTTTTCGCCTTCCCTCTTGTGGACTTAGCCAATTTTCCTCACATCCAAATCCATGACTAATGCATTCAAACACCTACAAAACAAAGCAAAGTAAGTTAATAATTCACTAAAGCATAGATTAAATCAAATTATAAACTAATGAACTAAAATAATGAATAAAAACCAAATTAATCCTAAGCTAACAAATGTATTAAAACTAACATAAACCTATCAAACTAATGCATGAACTATTCTAAAATACACCTAAAACATACTCTAAAACCTATCTAAATATGCAACTACCAATTACCCCCAAACTTAAGACTTTGATTGTCTCGAGCAAAGGGAATACAAAACTAAAACTCCTGATTATCTCAACCCTTCTAAAGTCACAATCTCGCTCAATTAAACTCAACGTTATAATCATATACATGGCCTCCAAGATCACACCAAAAGACTATTCACTTCTTGGAAGAATTTCAAGAGTATAAAATCATCTAGAATTTTAACCCAACTCTCACCAAGTTTTGCTTTTGATTCTTTCACACATAAGTACACAACTAATCTCATCAAACTAATCATGCAAGTCATGAACAAGTGCAAGCAAGTGCTAAGTTTAGGATTTCAACTATATAATTTAATTTGGAACTCCATAGGCAAGTCTTTCACACCACTCTCCACTAATGTGGATCACACACCATTTAGAATCAATAGGTCTTCCCTAGGTTGTAATGTAAGGCTTCGGTTCAAAGGTAGGACGAATAGAAATATTATAGCTCAAAACACCCTAAACACTTTGATCAATTACTGACATCCACTACATTGCATTTGAAACCAAAACCTCTTTTCACACATATATCTCTCAAATATTCTCATTCTTTTGTTTGCTTTTTATCATCATTCGCTTTTCTTTTATAGACTGCTACACCCCCAAACTTGTTTCTTTTCACACATAGATGTAACACCCTTTTCTTCTCTTTTTCATCTTCTTTTCTTTTTCATCTTTTTTTCTTTTTCAATACACTTCATAAGCAAACTTAATAAAAATTTCTTCTTTATCACCCTTTTTTCATCTTTTTTATTCCCCATTGTTTTCTTTTCCACATAATACACTTCAACATGATTAAAGTGTATAAGGTACATAGGTTGCAAAACATGGAATTTAAACATGACAAGCTCAAAATTCATGATGCATAGGTAACAAAAAAAAGATATTCAGCTCAAAATGGGAACTATGGATACAATAAAAAATATGGTAGGCTATTTGGCTAAAACTTTTCCAAACATGGCCTAAATCATCTTCCTCATAGTGTGTTTTCTAGGATTTCGCCTCAAGTGGTGATCAAACTTGTTCTAGAATCCCTAGAGATCTAAGATATGACTTAGCAAGCAAAAGTTGATTTCAAACAATCTTAATCTAACGATCAAAACCGTGTACAAATGGTTAAGTCTCTCCAAAAATTTCCAGCAAGAGTGGATCAAGCACACATACATAGATGTAACTCTCTACATTCTCCTATAGTTTCATATATCTAAAGTGTTCTCATGTCATTAGCCCTCCATAAGTAAGTCTAAAGTTGTAAAAGAATGTGACTATCTAGCCTAAACTAATGCATAATCAACTAACATACCATGACCAAAAATTCAAAACTCTCCCCCCAAACATAAAGCAAGCATTGTCCTTAATGCAAAAATTATCAAAGAATTAGTAAGAAAAACAGAGGCATATAAGAGAGAAAAGAGTTTGGAAAACCCCCTGAACCCAATTGGGTGAAGATGGCGCAAGATGCACGCCATTCGTCTCTTCAAAATGCTCCAAAACGACCCCCAAACTTGCTTTAGAACTTGAAAATGGTAAG
The DNA here is from genome assembly GCA_035771175.1 of Paratinospora sagittata. Classification (NCBI taxonomy): domain Eukaryota; kingdom Viridiplantae; phylum Streptophyta; class Magnoliopsida; order Ranunculales; family Menispermaceae; genus Paratinospora; species Paratinospora sagittata. The sequence continues at coordinate 28,457 of JAYMFD010001411.1, read as the reverse complement.
ATAAACAAAACTGTCAAGGTACAAAATGCAAAACTATAATACAATGACTAAAAAAAAAATTAAAGATAAATGAATAAATGAATAAGCAATGCATAAATCGATGGGCTGCCTCCCAAAAAGCGTTTAGTTTAGAGTCGTTAGCCCGACTTTGCTTCATAAAGCCTCTTCATGGCTCGCCGAGGGTGATGTGCTCCATATACTGCGCCTCTTGGCAAAAATAATGCTTGAACCGCTGACCATTTACTCTAAAGGACGAAACCATCTACGCTTTGCAGCTCTACCGCACCATAAGGAAAGACCTTCACAATGGTAAACGGTCCACTCCATCTAAACTTAAGCTTGCCCGGGATCAACTTTAACCTGGAATTGAATAAAAGAACTTGTTCCCCCAGTTTGAAGTCCTTCAGGATTTGCTTGTCATGCCATTTCTTAGTTCTCCCCTTGTAAATCTTATCATTCTCATAAGCATCATTCAAAATTCTTCCATTTCCATGAGCTGAATCAATCTTTAATCATCGGAAACCTTCAAGTCATAGTTCAATTTCTTCACCACCCAATAGGTTTTATGCTCCAACTCTAGTAGATGACACGACTTCCCAAACACAAGCCGGTATGGGGACATCCCAATAAGTGTCTTCAATGCAGTCCGATATGCCCACAATGCATCATCCAATTTCATTGCCCAATCCTTCCTATTAACATTGACGGTATTCACCAAGATTTGCTTGACTTCTCGATTGCTTATTTCTGCTTGGCCATGGTTTGTTGGTGATATGCAAGTGCGACTTTATGTTTCACCCTGTACTTGGCAAGAAGATCATTAAATGACATGTTATAGAAATGGGTCCCTTCATCACTAATAATAGCCCAAGGAGTGCTGAATCTTGTAAAGATATGCTTGTGTAAGGACTTTAACACTACCTGGCATCATTCGCTTCAATAGCTATGGCTTCACCCGACTTGGACACATAGTCCACTGCCAAAAGTATGTATATCTTGCCAAAAGAGGCGGGGGGGGGGGGGTGAAGGTCCTATAAAATTGATCCCCCATACATCAAAGATCTCAACCTCCAATATGTTGGTCAAGGGTAGCTCATGACGCCGCGAAATATTGCCAAGTCTCTGGCACCTATCACATGTCTTCACAAAGGTGTAGCTATCTCGAAATAAGGTGGGCCAATAGAATCCACTTTGTAAAACTTTAGCGGTCGTTCTTGTGGGTCCAAAATGACCAACATAAAAGGAGGAATGACACTCATGAAGAATGGCCTGGACGTCCTCCTCCGATACACAACCCTGAATCAATTGATCATTGCATCTCTTGAAAAGTAGTGGCTCATCCCATATATAAGACTTGACATCATGTAGAAACTTCTTTTTCTGTGCATAGGAGAGATCCAGAGGCAATGCTCCACATGCTAAGAAATTTACAAAATCAGCATACCATGACACTTTCACGCCTACACCATATAGTTGTTCATCAGGAAAAGTTTCAAGAATTGGTATGCAAGCGTCCTTAACCTCATATTGCAACCGGGAAAGATGATCGGCTACAACATTCTCACTTCCTTTCTTATCTTTGATCTCCAAATAACTCTTGCAACAAGAGAATCCATCGAATCAACTGAGGCTTCGCATCATTCTTCTCAAATAAGTAACGAAGGGCCGCATGATCTGTGTATACAATGACTTTGGACTCAATGATATAAGACCAGAACTTGTCGCATGAAAACACAACCGCTAACAATTCTTTCTCGATCGTAGTGTAATTTTGTTGGGCTCCATCCAAAGTACGATTAACATAGTAAATAGCCCGAAACATCTTTTCTTTTCGTTGACCTAACACCGCCCCAATAGCAAAGTCACTAGCGTCGCACATAATCTCAAACGACTCTTTCCAATCCGGTACAATCATGTTGGGTGCTGAGATCAATGTCTTTTTTATCAACTCAAAAGCTTCCACACAATGGACATCAAAGTCAAACGATGCATCTTTCTCAAGCAAGTTGCAAAGGGCCTTAGCATTTTTTGAGAAGTCTTTAATAAACCGCCGGTAAAAACTGGCATGCTCCAAGAAACTACGGATGCCTTTCACATTCTTAGGATGAGGAAGCTTCTCAATAGCTACTATCTTTGCCCTATCCACCTCAAGACCCTTGGAAGAAACCCTATGGCCTAACACTATGCCTTTTTGTACCATGAAGTGGCACTTTTTCCAATTTAGCACTAAGTTGGTTTCTTCACATCTTTGAAGCACAAGAGATAGATTATGAAGGCAATGGTCAAATGAAGTCCCAAAGACTGAAAAATCATCCATAAATATCTCCATTCTCTCCTCAATCATATCAGCAAAAAGGGCCATCATACATAGTTGAAAAGTCGTTGATGCATTGCATAAACCAAATGGCATTCTCTGAAAAGTAAATGTTCCATACGGGCAAGTGAAAGTCATCTTCTCTTTGTCCTTAGGTGCAATGGCTATTTGATTATAGCCCGAATAACCATCTAAGAAGCAATAGTATTCAAAACCCGCCAATCTATCCAACAGTTGATCAATGAAAGGAAGGGGAAAATGGTTCTTCCTTGTGGCCTTATTTAACTTCCTATAGTCTATGCAAACACGCCATCTCGTGACTGTTCTTGTTGAAATCAACTCATTATTTTCATTCTTGACCACCGTCATCCCACCTTTCTTGGGCACAACTTGTACCGGACTCACCCAATGACTATTTGAAATGGCATATATGAAACCGGCTTTCAACCACTTCAATACTTCACTTTGAACTACCTCTTTCATTGCTAGATTTAACCTTCTTTGGTGTTCAATGGAAGGCTTGTAGGTGTCCTCCATCAAGATCTTATGCATGCAAAATGAAGGGCTTATACCCTTGATATTTGAAATAGACCATCCCAACACTGATTTGTGTTCTCTTAGAATTCTCAATAACTTCTCTTCCTCAACTCAAGATAAGGCTGAAGATATGATGACCGGGTAGGTAAATTTTTCACCCAAAAAGGCATATCGAAGGTGATCGGGTAAATGTTTCAACTCCAGTGTCGGTTTATCCACTCTACTTGGTGTAGTTTCTTCTAAATCTTCCACTTTTGCTTGTGAAGAATCAACCGGTGGTGCTCCAAGAACCAAAACACATTGCTTAAATTCTTCATTCTCGCCCACATCTATACTAACTGAGTTGACAAGACAACTTTCTAGTGCATCCTCTGATATAGTTGCCTCATGAATTTTTGTCACACATTCTTCAACTATTTCCACTACATCTATCCGATGGCATGTACTCTCCTCCACTGGAAATTTGAGTCTTGTAGATGTTAAACAAGACTTCATCATTAACTCTCAAGGTGAGTTCCCCTCGCTGCACATCTATTAATGCACGTCTAGTAGCTAGGAACGGTCTCCCAAGGATCAACGGTATGTCACCATCTTCTTCCATATCCAAAACCACAAAGTCCACCGAAAAAATGAACTTATCCACCTTTACTAAAACATCTTCAATAACTCCTTGAGGATATGTCATTGACCGGTCATCTAATTGAAGTGAAATGGTGGTCGGCTTAACTTTTCCAATCCCAATGTCCTGAAAATAGAAAGAGGCATAAGATTAATACTTGCACCCAAATCACATAAAACTTTATTAAAATTTAAAGGACCAATAGTGCAAGGGATGGTAAAACTCCCTGGATCTTTGAACTTTTGGGGAAGCTTCTTTTGTAATATCGCGCTACACTCCTCGGTAAGCTTCACCGTCTCGTAGACCTCCAACTTTCTCTTCTTTGTCATCACATCCTTAATAAATTTGACATAATTAGGCATTTGTTCCAAAGCATCGGCAAATGAGATGTTGATGTGAATCTTCTTAAATATCTCTAGGAACTTGGCAAATTGTTCATCCAATCTCTTCTTTTGGAATCTCTGAGGATAAGGTAAGGAAGGCTTTAATATAGGGGGGCTATCTAAAAAAGTAATGAAATCCGGTCGGTATGGCCTGTCATTCGGTTCATCTTGATTTTGCTCTTCATGATGTACTTCACTCTCTATATTGCTTGACTGTGATGATGTGGCCTTCTCATCCTCGTTATTCTTTTCAGCCCGTTCAACTTTCTTTGCACTCCGGAGGGTAATCGCCTTACATTGTTCCTTGGGGTTGACTTGAGTGTTGCTAGGAAATGATCCTTTTTGTTGTGCATTTATAGCTGAAGCAAGTTGCGCAATTTGTACTTCCATATTCTTCATTGAAGTCTCCAAGCTATCTATCCTTGACTCGACCCTATCTTGCTTTGCCTCAAACTTTGTTATGTATCCACTTAAAAGCTCCTCCAAAGAAGGTTTCTTCTCTTGTGCTGGCATAGACATACCCGGTGGTGGGTTCAAAACATTCCTAGTGTTGGAATATGAGAAGTTTTCATGATTCCTTATCCCCGGGTGGTATTGGTTTGGGACTTGAGCATTGCTCCTATAGTTATATCCCCGGTTATTCACATAATTTACTTGCTCTTCAGTAGTTCCTCCACCCAAGTATCCCATGCTTGCTGAAGCTACACTCTTAACGGATTGTTGTTGTGCACTTTGCATTGATGCTATTTGGTTAGACAATGTGGCTAACTGAGCCGAAATTGTAGTCATCGGATCAAGCTCAAGCACTCCAACAACTTTCTTCACTAACGATCTCTCACTAGGCATATCATATGTGTTGCAAGCCATTTCTTCCAATAAGTTGAGAGCTCCCTCGGCCGTCTTGCTCATTATAGTGCCACCAGCTGCGACATCTACCAAAGTGCGTGTAGCCACTGTCAAACAATGTTGTCGGCACTTCCTTAACAACTCCTTAAACCGTTCTCACACCTCATAGAGTGATTCAGTGTCCAACTGCTTGAACTGACTGATTTCTACTTCGTAGTTGAGCTGTCTTCGCCGGTGGGAAAAACTTTTGAAGGAATTTTTGCATCAACTCATCCCATGTAGCAATGCTCCCAGGTTGCAAACCTTGTAACCATGACTTGGCCTTGTCCCTCAAAGAGAATGGGAACAACCTCAGTCGAATCACATCTTCAGCCATGCCATTGAACTTTACGATATCACACTTCTCCAAAAATGATTGTATATGAGTCATTGGATCTTCTATTGGCGAGCCCCCATATTGATGTTGCTCAACCATTGTGATTACCGCCGGCTTCAACTCGAAGTTGTTTGCCGCAATGGGCATCATAATCCCAGAGTAGTTCTCAGTAATAACGGGCTTGAAATAGTCCCAAAGAAGGCGTTGATTATTTCCAGGCTCCATTGCCTCTTGCTCCACTAACTCAGCACTTCTGGACCGTTGCATACACTTCAATCAACCTTCAAAACAAAAACAAAGAAATAAATTTAGAAAAATTCAAAAAAAAAATACTAGATTAAAATCAAAACCAATTACTAGCAATATTCTTGAAACTAAAGTGAAATAATCCCCAACAATGGCGCAAAAACTTTTTGCGTTAAATTCTAATTCTCAAGTGTATGAATAGTCAAGTTATAATATACCGACAGTGAGTCGGGTTATCATATCCACAGGGATTATTTCACTCACCAAATACCGTTTTCATTAATTTCTAACTTTATCTAACTAATCAAATGGTAGAGTTTCAATAATTAAAAGACAATAAAAATTCAAATCAAACTAATAGAATATGAGAGATATCAAATATATGAGAATATCTAGAGACTTGGCTTCACCTAACCTTTCAATCATGTAATTTAGACGTGTCTATTATCAAATCTATTTCCTAGTCTATAAGTCAAAATCCTCTCGTCTCTAATTCCCTCTCTCGAGTGCCCAATTAGAACGTATCATCAAGAACAGGATTCGATCTCTCGATAAAACCCTAATTCTCAATAACCCATTAAGTTTCGTGATTTTCCTACAACCTCATGAAACCTTGTAAACCTCTCGATTCTACAACAAATTCATGTCATAATTCCCTTTACCCAACCTAGAAAATCCTCTCTCGAGTGCCACCTTCTAAGTCTAGGTTCATTCGATTTGTGGCCAATAAACCAAAAGCATTAAGTGCATGGAATCATAAATAAACTATGGAGATTTCATTAATAATAAGCAAAATCTAAAATCAAATCATGACGTTTAGGTTAGGATCCATCTCCTCTTTAGAATAATAAATTAGTTCATACTTTGAATGATCAAAACACAAAACATGGAGAAAAACTCTAAAGTAAACATAATATCAAACTCTAGAACTTGGAACTTGAATCTTCTTCCTAGAAGGTTGAATCTTCACGCTCTTTGTCTTCGAGCCGTCTTGTTCTCTTCTCCCATGTGTTCTCCAAAAACCCTAAAATTTGATATATTATAGGACCCCGTTGTCCATCTGAAATCGAAATTAGAAAGTCTCAAAAATCATCCAAATCGCAAATGCAACCCTGGTGCCGCGAGTGGCACCGCGACGCCCCGTTAGGTAAATCGCAAGGCCGCGAGTGGCCCCCTGGCACCCAGAGCCTTTACTTGGCACTGTTTCCAACGCCGCGGCTCCTAAAACCTGTTATTTGCGCCTGATTCTTAGACTTAGCAGAATTTTCGCTCCTTTTCGCCTTCCCTCTTGTGGACTTAGCCAATTTTCTTCTCATCCAAATCCATGACTAATGCATTCAAACACCTACAAAACAAAGCAAAGTAAGTTAATAATTCACTTAAGCATAGATTAAATCAAATTATAAACTAATGAACTAAAATAATGAATAAAAACCAAATTAATCCTAAGCTAACAAATGTATTAAAACTAACATAAACCTATCAAACTAATGCATGAACTATTCTAAAATACACCTAAAACATACTCTAAAACCTATCTAAATATGCAACTATCAATTATATCTTTGTTTGGATAGTGTTGTGATGTGGGATTATGTGCTTATCAGGTTGTTTAAATTAGGCTGACGAGACGTCCGATGTTTCGAGAGAGGATATCCCCGAGGGTTCCAATGCCGGTCATGGCGTCACTAGTCGTGGGTCGTGACACGGTCTTTTGCATATTCTTGTGGACAACCGTCGACCATTACTATCCTTCGAGTTCTCACGTCCCATTTCATTTGAACTTGATGATACTGATGGTAAATCGGCCTTCTGCCATGAACTGCTACACAACAGGTCCGTAGGTTACCTCGTCTCACATTTTTCGCCAGTATTTGTGTGAGTTTATTGTGTCCCATATGACGTCAAACCCATTAATAGTGAAGAAATTCACTGGACGAGTGGGCCTACCACAAATAGTCTAGCACACAACATCACATAACGTTTAGTATATCATGAGCTGAAAGATCAACATGAAGTTTTTTTTTCTTTTTTTTCATTTTTTTATATAAAGTTTTACAAACTATTTCAACCGCTACAAGGATGTCTAAATTGCTTTCAAAAAACTTCGACTTACTACGAAGCTACCTGACTCTACTGCAAGATTTTCCCAACAACTAATTATGAAATTTAAAAACTTCAGATTCATCGAGAGTAACTATTGAGGAGATACGAAATCAAAATTTTTAGAATAGAATTGAGATGCTAATTGTTTCATGCTAAGAGAGTATATAGGAGTCTCCATGACTTGCCCAACAAATGTTGGGTTAGGAAACTGAGAGGCCCTAAGGTTGAGATTTAGATTCACTGACGAATCTTATGCTTGTTGGGACGACTGTCCAAATTGTCTCTCACCTAAAACCGGATGAGCGATCCTTGGTACTGCGGCGTTGCATTCCTCACACCACTTGAGCATTGAGTCGATAGCCTCTTTACGTTCTCTGAGGCTGCAATTTTGTTCTTCAAGGTTGTAATTTTGTTCTTCAAACTGGTCTCTTATGTTTTTCATCATTCGCTCCTCGATTGACAACATCATTTCTTGCATTTGATCCACAAGTTGTTGTTGGGTGACAGTATTTGTTCCTTGTGTAGTGAATGGAGAAACATATTCTTCTATAGGAGGGTCTCTCTCCTCTTCCGGAATATCAAAAAAATCGAGGTTGAACTCTTCAAGATCTTCAAGAGAAGTGTCGTCCTTTATTTTTGAAACATCTTCCCACTCAGTTCACACATTTCCTAGCCTCTTAACCGCAAGACTTCCCTTGGTTCCACTTGAGTTCAACACGGTTTCGGTGAAATTAGGATTGAATAAGAGGATTATATTGCTCTTTAATTTCTTTGGTAAAAATCCTGGTGACCGTGAAATCAAGCTGAGAAGCATGACACCTAAACATATGTCGAGAGTTTGGGACCGCACTTAACCTGCCTCTGGACGTGTAAATATCGCAGAGTGGTCCTCTCTCAGGGATTTCTAAAATTTATGAGAATATTTTAGACGTGAGGGTTATATCAACACCATTCACCTTTGTAGTGATAGTGAAAGTATCTTGGTTTTTAAAGGTTAAATTTTCATAAAACGAGGCAACAAAAGACCAAAAAATGCACCTTTCAAGATTGATGACTGGTGTCAAACCTAAGGCCGCAAGTTTTTCGTGGAGAATAGGGTAGTATTCATCTGGTAAAATTACCAATCTTCCAGTCTGGACTAGAATTGAAGAGAAAGATCTGAGTCGAGGATGCTGAGAACTTTCACGTTCAACATTCTTCTGAAACTTCTTTAGTTTTCGCTCCAAGTTATTTTTGAAGATAAAACTTTGAGAGGAATAGAAGGTATGTTATAGAAAAGAGGTATAAATATAAGAAAGAAGGAGAAGAAGAGAGGTGAGGAGGGTGAGTGAAAGAACTCGCCTCCTCCCTCTCTATTTATAGAAGAGAAAAAAGGGGGTTGCTAGAAAAAACCCTAAGGAGGCCGGCTCTTGTATGGCCAGCCCAACCTGGCCAGCACCCAATCTAGAATTTTTTTAAAAAAATTTGTATTATTTAAGAGTGGGCAGTCTCCAAGACCATGCTCTGATACCAAAACAACTGTCACACCCCTGTTGGCCTAAGTAGTTTTCCACTTAGAATTCTCCTAAGTGTTTTGATGCTAACAAACAATATAACTGTGGTATTAATGGTTGTATTGAGTATATTTCAACACCAAAGATCAATATTAGGGCCAATACATGACCCAAGCAAATGACCACTTAATGAAAGGCAAAACTGAAGCTTAGGATCAAGGATGGTCAAGCTAAAGTCAACAGAAGACAAGTTGAAGTCAAACATAAGTCAACCAGAGATCAAGGCAAATGGACTGTAATAATATTTCATTTTGTAATTGCTTTCGATTTTCTTAGGTTGTAGGTTTCTTCCTTATTTGATCAGCCACTCCTGTTTGATCGATTATTCTCGAGACTTTTCCTATTTGGTTTTTCGATTTCTTGAATTAATATGTTTTCGATTATTTATTCTCTCAATCATGATCATAAATGTTTTCTCATTACATTTATCTTGAAATGATCATATTGCATGTCTTTGAAAGTGAATCTCGCATGTATGCTTATTTTCAAAGAACTCACTCCTGATATTTTGATTTTGAATCTAGTTGATCGTGTTCTGAATAGTTTTCATCATTTTATCAATCACATAACTTAAACATGTTCAAGAATGATATTTTTGACATGTATATGTTTCCCAAGAACCCATGGAATGCATTCCTACTTTTTGGAATGCACTCTGGTAGCAAAAACACGTCTCATTCGCCTCGGACAAGCTGAAACGCACTCCAGCAAGGAGAAACACGTTTCAGGTACAAGGCAAAGAGTGAAACACGTTTCAGTTGAGTGAAACGCGTTCCAGCTGTTCAAAACTCACATTATTGTGTTTTTGCCTTGGGCTCACTGAAACGTGTTCTAGCTGGGTTGACAAAAATTGGTCATCTTTGTCTCGAGTCTCGTGAAACGCCTTTCAGCTAGTGTATGGAAAAATTGTTGTTTTTCTCTCGAGTGTCCTGAAATGCACTCCAGGTTTCTAACTCTTGTTTTAATATCAATAACTTTTATTATCATTCTCCAATATCTTTCTTTGCAACTGAGACAAAAAGGAGGCAGCCGCCAACTATTGGAGAACCTGTACACTTCATTATTTTCTATCGAGGTTTTGATCACACTCTCTTTGTTAAAGTCGATCACGATCACGGGCTTCATTACATAACTTGTTTTTGGATCAAACCAAGGAGATTTTCTTCCGTACTTTTTTCAGCTGTGCATTACTTTCAAACTCGTGGCTGCTTAATATGGAAGAAACCATTGTGCTCTGTAAGTATTTCGAGGTTTGTTCGGTATGGAACAATCTCTCTTGATCTTCATTGTTTTTGAGGTTATTTGTATCTTTGTGCTTCATTGTACTTGTTCTAAGTGTTTAGAACAAGATAATCATTTCTTAGTTACTTTCCTTGATTTGTTTCTAGTATTGAACAAATCAAGTCAAGTGATTGTGGTTCGCTTAAGATTCCAAGATTGGAATCAAAGTTCGATTCATCCTTATCCCGCAAAAGGATGTTGTATGTTCTTCCTGAGCCTGTAAAATAATAGGTTTTCCTTGAACCTGTGAAAAGGCATGTGTAATGGTTTGATTCACACCCGTGAAGTGAATTAGAGATAGTGGAATCCTAAAGAAGGTTTCTCTAGGCGTGGAGTAGGAAAAAGCTTTTCGAACCACGTAAAAATCTGTCTCCTTATATTTATTTTCTGTATTTTACTATTATATGTGATCTATTTGATAAAATGCCTCAACCAAATTAAGGAGAACTAAAGATAATTTAATAATTGTTATAATTGGCCAAAACACCCAATTCACCCCCCTCATTTTGGGTGTCTTTCAATTGGTATCAGAGAGGGTGCTCTTGCTTTAAGGCTTAACATCCATGAGCCAAAGATCAAATAGCCAATACCATAGAATTTGACTTAGAAGATAACATATTCACCCCACCTATGCGCAATGACCACAATCTCAAGCCATGTCTCAAGCCATGGAGGATTAGAATGAGAGCATTCCTTAAGGCCCAATCACTTGATATGTGGAATACAGTTTCAAATGGACCACATGTGTCCATTAGGATCATAAATGGGGTTGAAGTCCCTAAACTTAAGAAGAAATGGGACAGGAAAGAAAAATGGTTAGCTAGACTTGATGATTTAGTTAGAAATATACTTATGTCTAGCCTTTCCCAAAATGACATAGATAAAATTTCTTCATGTGCCTCATCTAAGGACATTTGGAAAAAATTTGAAGAAATTTATGATGATTCATGTGTTTCCTCATCCTCTTGTGAAATTAAGGAGAACGTAGGACATACATGTCTTATTTCTCATATTGATGATTGTTCTACTATTGTAAATGATATCAATGTTAATAATGTTTCTTTTGATGATTTGTCCATTGTGCATAAAAACCTTCGAATAGAATTTGACAAACTCATAAAAAAGAATGAGATGCTCAAGAACATGATAACGAAAACTATAGATGAGTTGGAGACTCTCTAGAATGACTACAACAATGTTCTTGAAGAAAAAGAAAACGTTCTTGAAGAAAAAGAGGATTTAGACAATGAAAATACTATTCTTCAAGAGAGGCTAGAAGAGTTGACCCAATTAGTAACTAAGGTTACTAGTGAAAAGGAGAGTCTAGAACTTGAACTCCAAATAGAAAGACAAAAGACCTCCAACTTAGAAAAACAATTGTGCAAACAAAATTATAGACTATATAAGCCCAATACATGCCACAGGGACCATAGAAATCCTTTTAAGGATAAATATCACAAAATGGCATGGGTGCCCAAAAAATTGCTCCTTGATGCTAAAATCACAAAATCTAAATAAGTATGGGTTCCAAAGGCTATGGTTCACCGGATCACCTAGATTAATATTATTGAACCATATGCTAAGTCTATGTGCCTAATCTATAGGCGTCGAACACTTTTAGGCAAACTTTCATAGATTTGATGTCACATGTGTACACTTATATTATCTCTTGACATTTGGAAGTATTACAGGCTTGATTATATTATTTTTAACTCATGTTGTCTATGCTTGCCTAAGATTTCCTTACCACGTGGAACATGATTAAATGTCTATTTATTTAGTTCAATGCTTGTTCGATGTGATTAATGTATACATCTTGCTTAAACTCATATCGTGAAAAATGTATCCGTGTATTAAATGGTGTGTGTGCTTCATGAGTGTGTATATATATATATAAATTCATCCATTTAATATTTTGAGGAAATTTTGAGCATTATATAATATTTTTTAATTATGTTGCTCAAATGAATGATTAGAAGCGTAAATTTTGATGTCTAAACTTCTTGTTTCCATTCACATGTGTGAACCTGGTTATGAGTTATACTTTATTATGTTCATTGAGTCAAAGCATATACTATGAATTTGTCATATCATGAGAAATGTATGTTTATGCTTAAATGGACTATGCTTGTTCATAACATTATCAAATTTCATCCATTTAACACTTTATGAGCATGATTAGAAAACGTTGATGTGAGCTTATTGAAAATTAGATTTTCATAACTCATACATTTTTATATGCTCATACTTCAGATAGTGGACTAAAATCAATGATTATTCTTAAATGTTCAAATCGTTTGTACTTTAAGATTAAATAATATACATCATTTGCAAGTACAAAATAATGAATGGTTCAAGTGGCATGTACGTTAAATATTATTCAATTTTGTCATCCACTATCTCAATTCACTTTTAATGGATCATTTAGGTTAAAATTTCAACATTAGGAAAATAATTAAAAAAAATTGTGAAAAATCTAAATATAAAAATGTTTTAAAAGATAAATAAATAAATAGAAATAAAAATAAACTTAAAAAAAAATTAATCAATAAATATTAATCAATTAAAATCAAAATTCATGAAATAAAATCAAAAAAATTAAAGAGCTAAATTTTTAATAAGATGTTTGAGAATCTAACTTGAGAGTCAAATGTATTTAATAATACTTAATCTTTAAATTATTACCATAGAGGATTTCTACTATCACAACAAGTAGAGTACTAGGGAATTTTAAACACCTAGGCACACATACATAATAAACTCTAAGAACTCGGTATGTAAATACATACTGAAAACATATAAGACTGTAAATACAAACTTAAGAAAATGCGGAAGACTAATAACATAGGAGCAAACACTTAGAACTCTTAGGACTTGTCACTGGCCTCTGCCAAGAACTAAGCAACTGGGCTGTATTTATAGAAGAGCAGCAAGACTGGCGGACTTCAAAGGTCTTCAAACCCGAGGACAGGTGGCTGATAGCACGGATGAGCTGGAGGATGAGCATCAACGAAAGGTGATGGAGACTTGACAAGATTGAACGCTTGTCAGCATGTGGCGAGTGTTGGTAAACATGGACAGTTGTCGGGTGAGTAGACCTTTTAACTGTAGCATTCCAAAGGTAAACCAAAAAGCAAAATGTTTTTACTGTGGATGAATAGTGTTATCAGATAAGATTCCATTGCTTTGGGAAAAGTTGATGGGAATGGTATCGCTGGAGACATAGATGTTAGTGGAAACATTGGCATGTGGTGGCACATAGGATGAGTCAGCGGATGAGAATGAATCTTCTTGTCTGTCAGACTGGACAGCTGGAGGAGATATGGCTGTTTCAATGGAAGAAACCTGCAAGAAAGAAGACATACCTGTGCGATGAGGATTTCGCGGGATGAAAGACTGATGGTAAGTTCGACGATGAAGAAGTGGACGAACAACTGGCAAGTTAGTGTGAACTTGATGATGATGGTAGTTGTACAGAGCACATATCGTGGAACTGAGATGGAGAAGAGGATATGAGTATCCTGGATCCAGAGAAGTACGACGACTATGGAGACCAGCGGAAGTTGATCGGTTCATGGGAAGGGGATAAATCCTCTGCTGCTTCTTCATCAAGATCGTCATGCAGAGAATCCCAATAAGCTTGAGAGCACTGATAATCGTCCTGAGGAGAATTAACTCCTAAGGCTTGGCGTTCTGTAGTGTCGGCTTCTTGTTCAGCAAGAATCTCTTCGTATGTGAAAGGAGTGTTGTCCCTTGTTGCCATGGACTCGTGATTATAAGGAGAACATTATGAAGAGGAAAGGGGAACGAAAATCAGAGGAGAAAATATTGTGAAAAGCAAGAAAGACGGCTAGGGTTTGAAGCGGAGAAGAAGATCAAGCTTGAAGATTGTGAAGATTCTCCAACACTTTCTCTACTTTCTTTTTTATTTTTTTGGGTTTACATTCATGTTCAATATATTATTTCATGCTTTCATGTCTTTATTCATGAACTAAATCCTCTATCTAGAGGTGTAGATCAATCCAAACTCGATACTATGCTTTAGGTTATATTGTTTTGATTATTGTCAATAAAGTTTTCAGTTTATTTATGTTTTTCTGGGTATAATTCTTTTAATCCCTTGATCACAGATTATATGATTTTAGACTTGAAATAGGTGCCCGAGAGGGGGTATTTTGGGTTGGAACAAGGAAGACATAACCTGGGTGATCGTGAGATTGAGAGGAGATCGAAATAGACCGTGAAGTCATTGCAGAGAACCATAGATCTTAATGAGTTATTAGGGTTTGGGTTTTCATCGAAAGAGTTAAACTTATAATTCTAATAGCATGTTCTAACTAGTGCTCGAGAGAGGGAGTTAGTAACGTTAGGGTTTTGACTTATAAACAAGAAAATTAAGTTGATGATAATCCCATATTCATGCATAGTTGAGAGGGCGTTGAGATTGAACCTCTAGACGTGTCTACTATTGATTTCATGCTTACTTTTATATTTCATTGTAGTTTAATATTTAGTTGATTTAATTATTTTCTTTAAGCACTTAATCACTCGAATTCGATTGTCTAGATAAAATTAGAGTTAAAACTTGATAGATGGTGTAGTAATAATCCCTGAGGACGATACCCGTTATCTTATCGGACTATATTATAACTTGACACGGTACGTTGCGATTTTGCACTCGATAGTTACCTACTGTGCACATTACTTTTTTAATTAAAATATCTGAAAGGTAACGTGAAAATCCACTAAGTCCTATTCACACCCCCCCTCTTGGACTATAATACTGGGCCAACAGTACCAAGGTTTTGAAAAAGTCCCATGGTATGCGTGTTGTGTAAAGTCATCGAGCAACTACGGAGTGCACCGTGGGCGGAGTGCTTAGTATTATCATGTGATTGTTCCCCTTTGATATCACGGGATTGAGTGCAACGCAGTTGCAGGTCCTGCAAGCAAAGAGCTCAACCTTATATCACGAGGGCTCTAATGGTCCAAGTCACAAAGATAAGGAACCACCCCCCCTCAATTTATGTATAAAGAGTATGCCATATGCATGGAGCAATGTAGCATGGTATCATGTATATAAATGATGCAAGGCCATGGTTATCATAAAGTAAAATAATACGCAAACCTAGGCTATCACCCCTACCTTGAGACGCAAGTTTTATAGCAATAACTCAAAGGAGAAAAGTCTCAGCATTTCAGTGGTGTGGAAGGTGGTTTGGAGGAGGGGGGACCCTCCTATTTATAGAAAAAACTAGAGAAGAAGAGAAACCCTAGCATCTGCCTGGTAACCGTTTTCGACAGGTTTTTCTGGGATTTTTCGGGACAGTGCTCGGGTGTTTTTTAAGTGTGTGTTTTCTATGTTATTTGGTTTAAAATAGTCTATTTTTCAGAGGTGTTACACGCGATTTATTCAAATAAATGTTCCAACTAATTCAAGAATAACATAAGATACTTTGAAAATTGACTTAATTGGCCGAAACACCCAATTCACCCTCCATTTTGGGTTTCCAACATCTTTTGTGTTTGAAGAAATGTCCATTAGAGATGCAATGACTTATTTTTCTTTGCTTTGAAGTTTAAGCTTAAATATTTGGCTTCACTGGTCTAATATTTTCTTGCCTAACTAGATTTAAATTTTAACAAATGAATTGTTTTCTTAATGCTTGTCAAATTAGAGAAGGTTCACAATTATGATAGTGTGTGTGTTATGGATATATTGCAAGGTCTTCATGGAGAATATGCTTGTTGTGGTTGTAATTTTATTTCATTGGATTCTCATAGTTTGTGCAAAACAATTGATTAGAATGTCGTCCTTCCATTTCATGTTTTTGGGTTTGATTTTCTTTATTATATCTTGTTTTAAATTGTTTTTCCTCTCAAATCTAATTGTTTAGGGTATGAATTTATTATTATTATTATTATTATTTGTTTTAACTCAATGCTTAATTTTCTTTGTTCTTTTTGTTATGATCTAGGATAAGTGCTTGCGATTTGTTATTTGAAGTACTTTGATTTTCCTCTAAAATGAGTTTGACATTGTTGTACATTATAAAAAAAATTTATTTGCAGATTTTTGGTGACACTCATAGGGTTTGATGGCTTTAATCTTTTTTTGCTTTTTGTTTTTGTAATTTAGATAGCAAATCTCATATACTTGTAGTAATTGGCTAATTGTCATTGGGATATATTGTTTCAAGACATGTTACTTTCCATGATAATCTCTTTTTTTATTTTCTTATACATGCAAGGTCTTGAGCATAAGATAGGTTAAGCTGCAAGCTTTCCCTTCTTAGGTTTTAAAGTTTGAAGCCTGTATTTTTGTTTCTATTTGTGAGAGTAAATTGTAGTATTCATTCATTGGTTTGGTTTTCTTCGATTAGGGTTTGGTTAGGAATTCTAAGCATTCCATGAAACATCTAAGAACTCCATACAGAATCTAAGAACTCCATAGGAACACTAAAATAGTTATGACTACTATTTATTTTATCTAGGAAAACTAAGGACACTTAATACTTAATTGGTGAAAAAATCAACTCTTTGACTTTCTTATTGACGAATTCCTTGGTTGCAAGGTGAAGAGAAAGGAACTGAGTGAGCTCGATATAAATTGATTATATCCACTTTTTTATTATAGTTTAACACTTCAAAAGTTCTAAAAATATTTGACATTGAAGGATGGAGAAAAAGGAACAAAGATGAGCTCAATATAGATTGATTAAATTTCTATTTCATTTAGGGTTATTGATCTCACAAATCACAACTTTGATTCATTCTCTTATTCGTGTGTGCAATTTCTAATATTATGATGGTATGTGTTTTCCTTCCTCTTGAAAGAATTATTTTACTATTTGGTATTATCCAAATGCTTTTAGCAAAAGAATGGTGATTGATGCCTTGAGAGACTATCTCCTTCCTTTTGCATTTTCAAAGTTAGAAAACCACAAGATAAAAAAATCATGATGTTTTTGTCTTTGGATGTAAAATATTGCAACATTTTTTCTTTACTCTTATTTTTTTGCTATTTTATATCCTTTTTGGTGCATCTTCTTCTTAACTTCTTTAATATATTATGCTTAACTTATTACTTTGTGGTGACTTTGTTTCTCATTTGGATTTCTTATTTTTATCAATTTACATATGAATGGTTTTACACTTTGTTCCTTGTTGGGAAAATAGAATTTTTGAACAATGTTATATATGAATTTTGAGGCTTGTTCAAATATTGAAAAATCAAAACCTTTATAGATAAACATCACCTTCAAAGAGATTCAATGTTGTTTCCTACTCTTTGATTTTAAAGTTTGAGTATCTAGTGGAGTTAAGTTTTATTGTACTTTGTAAATGTCAATGACCTATAACTTATCACACCATAAAAACATTCTATTTTACAACCTTCCTATCATGTATTGAAAAAACTTCACTGTGTAATTGCTAATTATCATTGGAACTGTTTTAAGACATGTTATTTTCTTAGCTTTTAACAATAATGAATCTCTCATAAAAATGAAAACCCTTGGTTTGATCACTGCTCATTTTCTTTTGAGCAAGATTTGAGTGGTAAAAGCCTTTTTTTTTTTCCTTTTGTTTTATGTCATTCATAGCCTTTTGAGCTTTTATATGAATCTTTTACACAAGCAAGTGAATCCCATAAATTGAATCATTTGTTTATTTTATCTTTATTGTTATGAATTCTTAAACATGGTTGGCAAAAAGTAATAGATTAATTAATTTAAAGTTAGTTTATGTTTCTTGTGAAGTTCTTAGTAACGAGAAGTTGCTTATAGATTTAATATAATTGAACTAATTGTTTATTTTTTTGCGTCTTGAAGTATTTGAATACCCATTGTTATTTAGCTACAAAAGTTATTTGTGGTGGCGAAAAATCTTTCGTTACGCATATTTAGTTACAACCTTAGCTACAAAAATATTTAATACCTAAATAATTTTTGCAACAAAAGCTTTATTTTTAGCTACGATTTAATTTGTAGCTAAAAGCCTAATATTTAAGGTGAAACTATTTTGCTTTCAAACAATAATAATAAATAAATAAGCTGAAAGAGTTTGATGGATGCTTTCTTTACAATTTTGTGGAACTATTTTCATTTACTGGGTTAGTTTTTTCTATTGATGTATGTTCTTTGAGTGGGCTACTTTTTTCTATTAATTTTCATCTCAATTTATATTCTTTTATTTTATAGGTTGATTGTTAATTAGTCAACACATAATTTTGATGAATCACTATATGTTAGTGTTGCTAACATCTTAGGATCTCAACGTTAGTGATTTTCTTATTAACATAATTTCCTAAGATTATACATATATAATTCATTTACTATTTATACAAACTTTAACAAATTTTTTATTACTTACGTTCAGAGCATGTGCACGTTCTCTAATTACATTAATAAAATTTAAAATATACTGTAATTTCAGGCATCTAAGAATTACAATATCAGGACTCAAGATGGGTTTGGCTTTCTTGCAATACAGATTCACGCAATTTCCCTTGGTAGCACACTTAAATAGCCATTTTGCAGCCACGTGTCCACTTACATGGTTGCTTTGATTAGTGTATATGTATTCAAGACCTTGATGGAGTTTTTAACATCAGTAATGTTAAATATATGTTGGGGATGCAACACAATTTTAACGGGATTAAGTATCAGCGTCGAAAAAAGACGTTAGCACCCAATGTACATAAAATATATATTTTTTAAGATCGTTGCATTTTAGCAAAGAAAAAAATATCTAATTATATGTGGGGCATCAACGCCACCAAATATGTGCGCTCCGCCAACTATTAGATCGCGGAGGCGTGTGTGTACTCTTGTGATCCAATGCGAGGCGTGTGAATATTCATGCGTTGGTGTCCCATTACTTTAGCACTAAAAGATTTTAGAGTGTTGTTACATTGACATTCAAAGTATACAACTTTTGTACTTTAGATGTGCATGTTGGATGCCACTTTAACAATTTTCAAGATTTTATTTGTTTGGCGATGACCAAGGTCCTCCACCAATTATTGGTGGTTGAACAAAAATAAATAAATAAATTTTTAGAGCATACATGGTTTAAACATAGTATTTGAAAATAATATAAAGGCTAAATATAAAGATGCTTGAATCCTAGAAATGTGCTTGAGTAAATAATAGGCAAGTAGACGTGATTTGCGTATAGAAAAATACTTTATGTTTTGGGTTGAGAATAGATGTGTATTATGTAACATCTTTAATATTCAAGAAAGACTAAGTGTATGTCAGCGTTAAAAAATAACTTTGACATTCAGTAAACATATAATATTACTCTTGTAGATAACACATGACCCTTTAAAAATCATTAAGAAAATGATGAAGATAGCATTCAAAACTCAGTTGTGTTTGTTTAAACAAAAGGCCAACGAATTTGAAACGTGAGTATACCATTCATTGCAAATAATATTAAAAAATACGACGTAATTTTGGTCAGGGACACCCAGAGTTCCTCCAAACACTTCAGTAGAGAACATTGATCGAGATTCTTAGTGAAGTGATTGAAGGAACTCCCAGGGACATGACCAGATATTTCTTGAGCACAAGACCTTGCATATTTTAAATTCCCTTGAAGATTATTTTTGGGCCTATACTTCTCATGCATGTATATTGGTACCCTTTTATAATAATAGCAGCTATTTTTACACCCACACATGTATAGTTACTCATCCGTTGAAGTTGAACAAGTATTTCATGGGCAAGTCACTTTGCTTGTTACTTTTGGTTGAACTTGGCCGCATTTGTAGTTATGTTCGAATGGATGAGTTGAATTCAATGAACCTTGTCATTTTTTTTTAACAATAATGAAAAAAAGTCAATCAAACTACTTTTTGCTACATTTCAGATTTGCAGTATCTTTGCTTTATTGGTCCCAAAACAACTTGCTTCATTACACCCGGCACTGAATATCTACATTGAAAAATAAGGCAATAATATTCAATAATATTCATAAAGAGTATAATATCTACCCACGTTTCTCTAAATGCTTGTAAATTTTATCTTTTCTTCATGTCTAAATGCTTCTAATGATTGAATTTATAAATCCAAGATCATCGTGAATCACTATATTAAACCTTAAATTGTAAATCTTTCATGTCATTTGCACTGATTGAATTGATTTCCAACTTTTTCCACGCTCTCTATTTGGGGTTAGGGTTAATGAGATGCCCAAAATTAAAATACCATTTTATATTTAATGAAAAAAGTTGGGGCCATTCAATTCAAATTAAAGAGACGGTTATTGGAGTCGGTTCCATCAACTGACATTCATAACTAACTATTTAGGAATTGACCAAAATGATCTTATGATATTGGATGATGACATATTTAATCTTAAAAATTAAATAAAACCATACCTAACATTCTCCCACTTGGTTTTATTTTATTTATAAGATTATCAATTAATAATGATCATCATCTAATATCATCCCACTTGGGTTTTATTAAGTGATAAACAAATCAAATGGCGAAGAAATTATATCCCATAGCTCATGTGCATTAATCGACCAAAGAAAATATATGCTATGCTTTTGGTCCAACCACATGTCTCACAATTAAGACACAAATCAATTTTTCATACAAATGTGCACCAATATGGAAAATATTGTAAATGAGGATAATAATACTAATAAATGTGATCACAAATACAAAGTGTCGAAAACTGAGTCACTGCCATAACTCCCACTAAGTACATCAAATAAGTCAATAAGACCCATATGAGCAACACGCTTATTATACAATATAAGCAGCAAACCCTTAGTCATGAGATCGACAATCATCTGCCGTATACAATCTCTGCTATTAGTGTCGTGTACAATCCAACTCTAACGCCAAATCTTACACTGACCATATTTATATGAAGTTCAAAATTTGATATTGTAAGTTAATCCAAATCCCCATGTATAGATATTAAGGGTGTTGTAGATAAACATTGAAATGATGTTGAGAGTACTACTGTTATCTCAAAGAACCCCATGAAGTTTGTTTTGATGATTGCAAAGCACTCCATCTTATGAATTAATAAATTTGTTAAGTGTTTCAATTAAAGATTGAAGACTAAATGTCTCGAGCTGATTCATTCAATTGAGAAGAGGTCAAGCTAAGCTCAAATGAAGATATGATCAATCAAGAATCAAGTCATGGAAGTGTTATGGCTAGTTAGTTAGTCTAGAATTGTAGAATCTTTACTCACCACACTTCAACTCATCCTTGACTCAAAAATTTTCAAATTTAACTTTAACTTTCAGAATCAGTTTTTTATTCGTCGGATTACCAAATGATTCAATCATGTTTTAAGATATACTCAATTCAATTCAAAATATTCTTGAAAGTTTCTTTTGAATGATGATTTTGATCCAAAACATTTTGATCCAAAACATTTCAATCCAATATGATTTCAAAGGAGAAGATTTTCAGAAAAATAGTTGAAATTATGTTAAGTATCGAGCAAGATGCTCATGCAGTGGAAATCATTTAAAATCAGGCCTACGTTGCAAGACGCTCCTATCGCTACAGGACGCTCAAGATTTTTGAAAAATCTTGGAACACAGTCGAGTAGGATGCTCATGCTCAGTAGCGCCCTCCTGAAAATTCTTGAAAATTTTGTCTCTCGGGATGACCATCCTTCAGGACGCTATTGTTGCAATAGGACACTCATGTCAAATTGAACCTTCTGGATTTCAATGTTTTCAGGACGCTAAACATTTTTCAGGACGTGATTATCTACTGTTTCAAAACCTGACACAATGTTTTCTATTTTTCTGAAAAAAGCTGAAATTCTGATAATTTCCTATTCCATGTAAACTTTTTTCGGTCAAAAAATTTCAACGTTCATCTTCGTGCCATTTTCATAAAAGAATCGAGCTGTTTGATTCAAAATTTAAATTACTCACACAACAGTTTCAAAAATTCAAAATCTGAATTTGGCGCACTCTTGCTTATAAATATCAAACTTGGAGATGAAGTTAAAGACTTTTTGAAAAAATAGTTTTGCACTCTTTGAATGTTAATCTATTATTTTAAACGTTTTTAAGCTGCAAATATCTTTGATACTTTAACAAAAATATTTTCGACTTTGGATTACCTTAGCATATTTTATATCTTTTTGAAAGTCCAAAAAAAGAAAGAGGTTTTCATATTTACTCATTTTTTAATTGTTCTTAATATCTATCTTTTGTTGAAATCGTGATTGAGTAAAGGTTCATAGGTTTTATGTTGTAAACCTTTGAAGATTATCTCATATCTTGTACTGTATTGCAATTGCATAAGTTGTTGTGTTATCCTTAGAGCAAGGATAAGTGTTAATGGTAGACTCACACCCTTTATGTTGAGTAAGTTAAACTCACACCCGTTAAGTTGAGTAGGTTAGTGGTATACTCACACCCGTGAAGCTGAGTAGGATAGGTAGATTCACACCTGTGTAAGTTGAGTGTTCTTAAGGTTGTTCTCACACCTGTGAAGTTAAGAAAGTGTAAAGGTTTGATCCTTACCTGTGAAGAGTGATCCTTAGTGGAGTTTAGAAATCTTAACTGAGGAAGTTAGATAGTGGACGTAGAGGCATATAGCTGAACCACTATAAATCTTGTGTGTTAGTTTACTTTAACTGTGTTATTTTTATTTCTTGTCATTGCATTTTATCAAACCTGCTAAATCAGTATTCGTCCAATTCACCCCCCTCCCCCCTCTTGGAAACATTCCTGGGCCAACAGGTTGTATTAGAGCTGGTTAATCAGCAGAGAAATCTAACCATTTCTTTGATGTAATGGCATAAATGTTCAATGCCAAAAGTTCTATGAAAGTTGGGCAATCTACGCACAAACCTCCATTGTTTAGGAAAGATTATTTCAATAATTGGATGAAGCTTATGAAAGTATTTCTTACGGCTCAAAACACTGACATATTTATGGGGAATGGTTATAAATGGTTACACACCTCCCAACAAGCCCTTAGATTCATGGACATCCCATGATAAACACTGCTATAGTCTAAACTCACAAGTTGTCTACACTTTGTTTTGTAGCTTAACAGATGAAAAGTTAGAAATAGTAAGTCATCTCGAAATGGCAAAAGAGATTTGGGAAAAACTCAAAAAGATACATGGAAAGCTGTTAAGTGAAAGTAATGAAAAACTCAAGGAATATAAAAAACTATTTGATGATTTTGAAATAGTCGAGTGTGAATCCCTTGATGTAGCTCTTGAACGATATAAGTTCATACTTAAGGGGATGAAGAGCTTTGGTCAAGAGATACCCACTATTATAGCAATAGTGTGCTTTGTTGATAAACTTCCAACATCTTGGAATGGAAAAATGCTTACCATTGGTAAAAATCTCAATCCACGGGAATACACTTTAGATGAGTTTTGTAGTTTACTAAGACCCATGGAAGGTAAAAATGAAACTAGAAATCGAGTTAGAGAACTAGAAAATGAACTCAAACACATTAGATTTCTAGATAGAGAGTCTCTAGATGATAGTATGAAAAGATTCGTGAGAGTTTCAAAGGAATTAGAAAATTTTGGAAAAACTATTCCACATACTACTTTAGTCAAATATTTTCTTGACAGTTTTCTTGAAAAATGGAAGTATAAAGTTCAATTTTTAGAAGAATTTTCAAATCAATTTGAAAGTGATTTTAAAGATATAAGTTATGTTTTAAGTAGTTTAGAAATGTCTTCTGAAAGGGAAGACATACTTGCAAATTTACCAAGTAGAAATGGAAGTGAACTCAATGATAAAGAATTACCAACATTGATGATTCAGAGAAATGAAGAAGAATCTTCTACATCCTCAAATGCCTCTAGAACAAATATTCCAACTAAGGAAGAAGAAGTTGTTGCAGAAGTTCCAGCTGTTGGCCCAGATATGTCCAAGAGGGGGGTGAATTGGACACTTAGACGATTTAGAAAATAATAACAATGGCAAAGATACAGTGCAAAAAATAAACAAATTTGCACAGTCAATTTATAGTGGTTTGGCTACTTGCCTACATTCACTACCTAACCTCATCAGTTAAGATTTTAACCTTGTCACTAAGGGATTCTCTTACGGGTGAGAATCAAACCATTACACCTTTTCTCAACTTGCGGCTGTGAGAACAACCGTTACACTGCTCAACTTACAGGCGTGAGACCAACCTATCTCAACTTAGGGGTGTGAGAACTACCGTTTCTCAACTTACGGGTGTGAGAAGACCTCACTTTGTTGAATATAAAATATCAACTCAATAGTTTATCTAACTACTGTTACAACCTTGATACAATATACAAAATATGAAATTGAATACAACTGTATCTTATGAACTATCTCTCAAATTACTCTTTCAGCAATAATGATATAAGTTAAAACAGTGCTGAACGATTTAAGTGAAAATAGTTCAAAGCTTCAAATAAATTTTTAGATAAAGATAGAATGTTAGCTCAGTATGAAAACCTTTTGAGTTCATAAAGTCTCAAAAAAAACTATTGTGAAAACAGATCGACTTAAACGTTTTCTTGACCAGATGAAAATTCGACTAACTTTCAAAAAGTATTTTAGCTTAGAGAATTTTCGGTGCTTAAGAAATTATTAAGTGTCTGTATTTATAGACTTGTAGAGATGAAGCTGTTGTTCATTTAAATTTGAATTTCAAATATGGACGTTTACTCACAACAACTAGAATACATCACGATAGTGGCAACTGCACAATTCTTGAATATTCTATTTTTCTCCAGATACACGAATAAGGAAAGTTGTAGAAGGCATGGTTCGTGAATCAAGGAATATCTCTTACAAATACAGAAAATTGATTTTGTACGAAAAGTGGTTTAGAAAACGGTGGCGAAAAATACGTACATGTCAAATCAGTAAAAATATCATTTTTGTCGTTTTGTTCCTTTGAGAACACTCATAGAATATCAGCGTCCTACTGAATAATGAAGTGAGGGCGCTACTAAGTAGTAAGCGTCCTGACTTACTTTGACAATTAAATGACTTAAAGCATGCGAGTGCTACTTCGCAGTAAGCGTCCTACATTGTTTTAAAACGCAAAACATATGAGGGCGCTACTCAAGAGTAAGCGTCCTGAACTATTAAAAGCAGTTTTAAAACAATGTTTAAGCGAGCTGATGGACGGTAAGCGTCCTGAAAGTTACTTAAGTTGATTCTAAAGATGAGGGCGCTCCTACACAAGTAGCGTCCTGATAATTTGCTTAACTTATAACTTATCAGCGTCCTTAAAGATAAAAATCACTTAAAGATAAAAGAAAATCTTTCAACGAGCTGAAGCTAAATTAGTGTCCTGACACTCTCAAAAGTTGATAAGAGAAAAGTCACTACTAACAAGTAAGCGTCCTTATTAATCAGATCATTTCAACCTTGAGCGTCTTAACATTTTATCAGTAACCTGACTCATCAAGTCCAGAAGAGCGTTGCTAAAACATTAGCATCCTGAAAGACTTTATAAAAGCAGTTTTTGATTTCTCGATTAAAACACGATAAAACATAAAGTAACCGGATTAAATCAAACATGCAACCAATCGATAAAAACATGCAGATGATAAAAATCTTGCTGAGAGTAAGTTGATTGATAGACCTTACAATCTAGGTACTGACTGACTTGGAACTTCATTTTTCTGTTCGATAGGCTTGTGATCTCAGTTTCTTGATCTTGATTCTTGATACATCTGAAACACTTGACAAGATCATTAGATAGACCAACTTGAGATATTTGGAATCATCAAAACCTTCATATCATGGGGGTTCATTGAGATAACAATCTCCCCCTTTTTAATGATTTCAAATACTCAGAGATCATGCAAATAGCTATTCATGTAATCCAACATATATCGAATTTAAAACGATATCTACAGTCATGTCAGTTCTATTTGATTTTAATCATACAATTTATATGGTAAGATGCAGACATTGCAGAAAACACACAATGTAAATTATAAACAAGAATGAAAACATTAATGTGTATAGAACACAGTAACTTGGATAGAACTCCCCCTTACATAAAAACTCCTCCTTACATGTAGCTTCCCTCTTGAGGTAATTTAGCCTTAATATCTACAATCTCTTCTCCCCCTTTTGAAAATATCAAAAAGTGGATGGGCTCAGCCCGTACTTAGACCCTTCCCTTTCCTTTTCCTTTTGGCCTCCTCATCCTTCTTTGATCCACTGGAACTAGATGAAGAATTCTTGGGTTTCCTTGGTGCTTGTGGTCTTGAAGAACCACGTGCGCTCTATCTCACATTGCTGACAGATTCACCAATTACAATACCTTTCCTGGATTTTTTAATGAATTCGTCGTGAGCATGCTTGAAAACACCACATTTAAATAGATCAAGAGGTGGACCAGGTTTGAAACCTTTTGCTTTTCATTCTACAATACCTTGAGCAAACTCATGAAACAATGTATGACCTTCAAATTTTGGCTTAATTGGTCACTTGCGTTTGGAATCACGGAGAATTTCTGATGAGGGATCTGGGGGTAGAGATACTCTTCGACTGATTCTATGCAATGGCTCTTCATCTGATTCATCTTCTTCTTCACATGCTAATATACATTGAAGTCTGTCAGACTTGTGAGGTCCTTGAGGACGTGTGAAGGCTAGAGCTCTTGGTGCACGTGGAACCTCTACACCTTTCTTCTCCAACAGATGAAAAAGCTTAGCAAAACGTTTCATGCTTGAGGCAATATACCAAACAGTAGAATGCATCCTACTGTTCATTGCCTTGAAGAGAACTTCAAAGAAGCCAACTACTCCTTCCACTCAATCTGCAGCTGTGATGATAGTGTAAGATAGATCCATAATTGATGTGGCAAGGAAGGGCATCTTGTTCTTCAAGTATTGTAATTTCTCAAAAGCACGAGTAACCAAGTCTAGAATCTTGGTTAGTCTATCATCCTCTATTGGTGCTGGCCTTGCAGTATCTAAATTCTTCTTCAGACTGGAGATGGCCTGCAGCACCGGATCTAACGTTGTTTTGCTGGTTACTTGATCCAAGATAGCATCCAACACTGATTGCAGAGTTTCAAAAATTGACTTATCTTTAGAGGGTTCAGCCATTTTACCTTTCAAGCTTTGAATTTCTTCAAGAATATTTTTTAAAGCTTCTTCAGTTACAGCACTGACAACATGACTTGGCGTAGCTGGCATTGTGCGATTCTGTGGATTTTGAGGTCTGGCTAGAGGTTTGTTGAGGGGCTACCAATCTCGGCGGAACAACAACAACAAAGCCATTTATGAATTTCTTGATCTATTGCATGTTCTCCTGAATTGTCTTAATAAAATCATCAAGTGATGATGATGGAGTGGAGCTCGATGAAGGCAAGAACTGCATGACTTTTAACTGGCTGTCCATTTGTTGAGAAAGCTTCTCGAGCAATTCAGTTGCCTTGATCATGTGAGAGTTAAGTTCTTTGATCTCATTAATCTCAACTCTCTCCTGAGATTTCAAAAATTCTCGAACTTCTGACAATGTCTCATTTTTTCAACTGAACTTGGTTCTGTTTTAAACGAGTCATTAGTCGAGACATGACAAAAATCTGACCTTTTCTTACTTGTTTGAAAAAGTCTTCCTCTCTGAAGAATTCATCTTTTGGCCTGCTTGTTGATGGATAAGAAAGCTACTCATCCACTTCATCTTCTGCTTGAAATTTAGCATTGGCCTCATGAAAATCTTCAACATGATCCTCTTCATCAACCTCTTCATTCATGTCATCTCCCTGATAGGGTACTGTTGGCCCAGATATGTCCAAGAGGGGGGTGAATTGGACACTTAGCAGATTTTAACCTTTCTTTAAATTGTGCGGAATAATGAAAGCAGATTGAATAAAGTATAACAATGAGATACAGTAAATGTAAATGGTACAATGCAAACATAATTTATAGTGGTTCAGCCGCGCCTACATCCACTACGTAACCTCCTCAGTTAGGATTTGTTCAAACTCCACTATGGACCTTCTTACGAGTGAAGATCAAATCAGAACACTTTCTCAACTAACGGGTGTGAGAACTATCGTTTCTCAGCTTACGGGTGTGAGAGGACCGTTTCTCTACTTACTGGTGAGAGAAAACCTATTCTCAACTTACTGGTATGAGAAGACCGCTTACAACTTTGAGTAACACTTGCTCCAACTCAGTGACTTACCCGTCACTACAATCTGATTACAGAATGAGA
>JAYMFD010003559.1:0-32378 GCA_035771175.1 Paratinospora sagittata | reverse complement strand
CGAGATGTAACTTTTGATGAATCTGTGATGTTAAAGCATACATTTTCTGATAAAGAAAATCGCGATCCAGATTTGCATCAGCAGGTGGAGTTAGATATTCCAGTAACTTCTGGTAAGTCAGCAGAGATATCCAACCATCCTGAAGAAGACGAGGAGGAAATCTCAGTTGAGGTGGAGGCTCCAGGACCATACGTCAGTCAACAACCAGAATCAATTACCACCAGTCGATCAAGAAGAGAAATCCACAAACCTGCTCGGTACACTGACATGGTTGTATATGCATTTCCAGTCACCGGAGATGATATTCCATACAATTACAAAGATGTTATTCAGAGTATGGAAAGTGATAAGTGGAAAATAGAAATGAATGAGGAGATGACATCACTCCATCAGAATCAGACTTGGAAGTTGGTTCCACTTCCGAAAGGAAAGAAACTAATTGGCTGCAAATGGGTTTTCGCTAAGAAGGAAGGCTCTCTCAGCACAAATGGTATCCGATACAAAGCCAGACTAGTAGCAAAAGGCTACGCTCAGAGGGAAGGAATTGACTACAATGAGGTATTTTCACCAGTTGTTAAGCATTAGTCAATTCGAATATTATTGGCTTTGGTTGCACAGTTTGATCTCGAGTTAGCCCAACTCGATGTCAAAACTGCTTTTCTGCATGGTAATTTGGAAGAGGAGATATATATGTCTCAACCAGATGGATTCAAAGTACCAGGAAAAGATAATTGGGCTTGGAAGTTGAGCAAGTCACTGTATGGCCTAAAGCAGTCACCGAGACAGTGGTACAAGCGATTTGACAGCTTCATCCAAGGGCAAAAATATACTCGGAGTTAGTTTGATCATTGTGTCTACTATCGCAAACTTCAAGATGGTACATTTATCTACTTGTTTTTATATGTAGATGATATGTTAATCGCATCTAAAAGCAAGGTGGAGATCAACAAGCTGAAGGCACAATTGAGCTCAGAGTTTGAAATGAAGGATCTTGGATAGGCCAGAAAAATTCTCGGGATGGAGATAACTCGAGACAGGGCCAAAGGCAAAATTTGTTTGACTCAGACTCAGTATTTGAAGAAAATTCTTCAAACTTTTGGCATTGGCAATGACACAAAACCTGTGAGCACACCATTGGCACCACATTTCAAGCTAAGTTCATCAATGTCACCAAATTCTGAGGATCAGAAGAAGCAAATGGAGAACATTCCATATGCAAATGCAGTTGGTGCCTTGATGTATGCTATGGTGTGTACCAGACCTGACATTTCACATGCTGTAAGTATGGTAAGTCGTTACATGAACAACCCCGGTAAAGGCCACTGGCAAGCAGTGAAGTGGATTCTACGGTATATTCATGGTACTGTGGATATTGGTTGAAAGTTCGAGAGAGATATGAAAATTTGTAAGCATCTAGTCGGATATGTGGATTCGGACTATGCTGGAGATGTTGACAAGCGTAGATCTACTACTGGTTATGTTTTCACTATGGTAGGAGGACCAGTGAGTTGGAGATCAACACTACAGTCAATAGTTGTTTTGTCTACTACAGAGGCAGAGTACATGGCAGTAACAGAAGCTTTCAAGGAAGCAATCTGGCTTCTTGGATTGACTAAAGACTTGGAAATTATGCAGAAGAATGTTGAAGTTTTCAGCGACAGCCAGAGTGCCATTTGTTTGGCAAAGAACCAAGTTCATCACAGTCGAAAGAAGCATATTTATGTTCGTTTTCATTTTGTTCGAGAAATAGTAGAAGAAGGGAGTATTCTTCTGCAAAAGATCAAGACTGCAGATAACCCCGCAGATATGCTTACAAAGGTAGTTACAGGGATCAAGTTCCAACATTGTTTGGACTTGATCAACATCTCACGAGTTCGGAGTGCCTAAGGGCACTAATGGAGGCAGCAACAGTCTTTTGAAGGAAGCTTGCTATCTGTAGAGAGATTGTAGGTGTACAGGAGCCCCGTCCCACATGAGGTGGAGGTGGAGATTTGTGGGGACCACACCCATGTGGGCATCCCAAATGGTGGTCGGCGCATGCGCCGAAAGAGGCGCATGCGCCTAAAGAAAGTGGACGGCGCATGCGCCGAAAGAGGCGCTTGCGCTGAAAGTTTTTTATTTAAATATAAATATATTAAAATAATATATTTATAATTACGATATTACCCCTGATTACACCTATAAATAGAGCTTAACTTCATTCTTCAAAATTCATTCCTGAGAGTCAGAGAGTTCTATTATGAGAGATCTATTTAAGAGATTTAATCTGTAAGATTCACCTAAGGGTGTAGTTTGTATTCTCTGATAATACAAGTTTGCTGTCTCCTGTGGACGTAGGCAATTTGCCGAACCACGTTAAATTTGTTGTCTTGTTTTTTCTTTCATACTTTACCACGATTCCGCACTACACATACGAGTGGGAAGATGAACCTCTAGCCCATTTTGGCGCCAAATCAATGGTATTTAAATCAACAATTCTTCAACAAAAAATCAACACAACAAAGCCAAGATGGAACACAAATCCAATCAACAACACTCAAAGGGTAAACTGCAACACGGTCACCAAACTTGGATGCAATTTCCTCACTAATCAACTAAATTCAATCAAACTCACATTCATTCCATTTTTACCATTCCAAACCCCTGAAGAATATGCTCACCAAACCCAAAATCGGATTATCATTAATCTTCAAGGCAAATCTCAACTATCACCAAAGTTTCTCAAAAGGAACCAAAAAAATAAGAGAGAAACTTACAAAGTGTCGTAGATGCAAGAAATCCCAAATTTTTGATGCCCTAGGTTTCTTCAAAGATGGATTTGCTTTATTCTTCAACCACAAATCTTGCAAAAAGGTGAAGAAGATGAAAAACGAAGAAGATAATGGAAAATATGGAGAAAGATGGGAGGAAAAGTGATGAACTCTTGACGAGGAAAGAATATTGGGGGAGGGGAGTTGCAGAAGAAAAAGAAAAAATGAAGAAGAAGAAGTAAGAAGAAAAGAGGAAAAAGGCCAAAAAACCGTCCCTTTTTTTCGTAATGGTGCCACGACGTTCTGGTGTAGTGCCGCAGGGCCCAGAACAATTGGTTCTTCTCTTCTTCTTTTTTAACAACGGCGTCGCGGCACCCGAACACCAACTTTTACATTTTTTTTTTCAATCCTACAATTTCTTCATTATTGTTTCTTCCCCCGGTCCTTTTGAACTTTTTGGTTTGACCTGAAAAGGAGATAAAAACATGTTATTTGATGAATAACCCAAAATGCAATTGTTGTACTACAATAACTGAAGATAAAACAGACATAAAAACTAAAGAAATCTGGTTGGGTTGCCTTCCAATAAGTGCTTGTTTATAGTCATTAGCTTGACTTTTCGCTTTTCTCTTCAAATTGGTTCTTGAAGGAAGAGTTTCTCCTCACTCCGTTGGTCTTGTCCATAATAATGCTTCACTCTTTGACAATTGACTCGGAATTGACTTCCATCTTTGGCTTGCAACTCGACCACACCATAGGGAAAGAAATTGACCACGAGGAACGAGCCCTAACATCTTGACTTGAATTTCCCAAGAAACAATCTCAACCGAGAGTTGAAAAGAAGTATTTGTTGGCCCAGAAAGAATTCTCACTTCATGATCATCTTGTAATGCCATAACTTGGTCTTCTCTTTGTAGATTTTGGCATTCTCATATGCTTCATTGCAAAACTCCTCCATTTCATTCAATTGAAGTAGTTTTTGAGCACCCGAAACCTTTAAGTCAAAATTCAACTTCTTCACCGCCCAAAATGCTTTATGCTCAAGCTCAACGGGAAGATGGCATGACTTTAGCATTGGTTGGCAAAGAGGCTTGGTTATCTTGGAGAAGTCCTTGATAAACATTTTATAGAAACTCGCATGTCCCAAGAAGCTTCAAATTCCTTTAACATTGGCTGGGTAAGTGAGCTTCTCAATGGCCACAATCTTGGCCCTATCAACCTCTAATCCCTTTGAACGCACCCTATGGCCAAGGAAAATCTCTTCTTAGACCATGAAATGACACTTCTTCCAATTTAGAACCAAGTTCTTGTCTTCACATCTTTGCAATACCAAAGCCAAAATTTTCAAACAGTGATCAAATGAAAAACCAAAGACAGAGAAGTCATCCATGAATACCTCCATGATGTTCTCCACCATGTCAGTAAAAATAGCCCTCATACACCTCTGAAATTTTTTAGAGCATTGCACAGACCAAATGACATTCTTCTGAACCATAGAGACAAATGAAAGTTGTCTTCTCTTGATCTTCTGGAGCTATGGCAATCTGATTGTACCCCGAGTACCCATCAAGAAAGAAGTAATATTGGAAACCCGCTAGCTTATCAAGCATCCAATCTGTCACCACCCACGATATGCGAAGTCATGATCGGCACGAGACCCCGTGTATATCCTCCCTCGACATACACGACAACTCGATAAGCCTTCTAATACACATTATAATCCCAAATACACAATAATAAACACATATGGACATAATAAAAAAATATTACATTCCCAAAATGTAAGACATAATTTTTTTTCTTTTTTCTAAGTCCACAATGATCAAAAGTACAAAATAATACTTAACAATGACTACAACCCATCTAAGTGTTAAGTATACGTATTAGGTGTTACATAGTACAATTTATCAAAATAAATGCGAAAAAGTACTAACACCTACATCAACCAGAGTTCGGAAAATGCTCCGCAGCTAAGCCTTTCCCTTCTCCTTCCTATCCAATCCAAAAAAGATAATAGTGAGGGATGAGCTACAGCAATCCCAGTGAATGTTTTCTACAAGTGGCTACATACATGTGGATTTATGTCAAACATTGCAAGATTCATTAAAACAGTTTAAACAACTAGAATGTAAATGAGGTTACATACATGTTCAATATAAGACCTCATGTCATATCAAGACAATGCATATCACTTATAACATGTTCATGCACCTAAACACCTCCTAGGTAAGAATCGATTCAAGAACATGAGTTCGCGAGACCCATGCCCGAATGACCTCTTACCCGTATTCTAATAGGAATTCCAAGGGCACGCCACCGATTTACTATTAATTCCAAACCCTATTTCAGGTTTAGACGAACTACGGTTGCACCTACCCTTGAAACCCTCTGCAAGGCCCACAACCGGGGATCCCACTAGACTTACGAGATTTCTCAAAGGAAACCCCAACTAGGAGTCTCAACACAAATTGTTTTCCCAACTGACTGTGATCAAATAATTTTCATGAGATATCAAATCATTCAAAGCATAATAATTAAGCATTTAAAACATTTCTATAATAGAATGCCACACATAGAAAACACAAGTAAAGAAACACTCACAATTGATTGGCTAAGTCTAGCCAATCCAATTTCCAATCCAAGAAAGTACTAGAAGATCTACGAATCACCTCGAGTACTTCAATCACCAATTTGCCTATGTGGCTTATTCAAACCAACCAAGGTCCCTACATATAACACATAGTCCATACAATACTAAAGATCAGCCAAAGTATGCTAATAACCATGTTCAAACCTAATTCTATAGTCAATTTGAGATTCTAGCATGGCCATAGTCATGAGTTAAACCATATTGCTCAATTCAACCATATAATCATCAAATTAGACTACACCTAACCCAAATTGAATGACATAGGTTGATTCCCATTATCGCAAACACTATAATACAAAGCATTCAATCATATTAAGGGTTAATTAGGCTATTCCTCAAGTCAATTACATCAATTGACTAAGTTCAAGTCAATATCCCCAATTTGGCAATACATAACCTAAGGCCAAATTGAACTAAGTCATACCAAATTAACATAGGTTCAAACATTCTAAACCCATGAATCTACTCAAATGAGGTCCAATTAGATGATTCCCAAGTCAATTTGGTCAATTGACTTGGTTTAAGTCAAAATCCCTAATTTGGGAAAAATTCCTAATTTACATGGAAATCCTCAAATTGTGTGGGAATGTCAATTTAGATGGCCTTAAGCCAAAATTACCTTACAATTAGGTTCCCCCTATTCAAGATCAGTAATTTAGAGTGTCATACATCCATAATTACTCATCAATTTCATACGAAACACAAGAAATTTGAATAGAAAACCCTAGGTCAAAACACTAGTTTTAGGTCAAGTCTGTGAAACCCCTCCACTTTCTTGCTAGAAATTGGGGGTTGAGTACTCCCCATAAACTCTAGGTAAACATATATTAATTTCAAGAGCTAATTCCAACTTTGATTTTCCATCACCCTTTCAAAAACAGGATTCAATAGAACCGTAGGTCGAAAAAAATAGTTGCATGCTTGTAAGAGAATGATGGAAGGAAGAAAAATTGGAATGAAATGGTTACCTTGATGATCCTTGAGCAAGAATCCACCCGAAAACCTCCTTTTTCCCATATTTTTCTTTTCTCGTCTTCTTTCCCCTTTCTCCAAGCTCTCTAGCACTCTTGAAGGTGGAAAAATGAGCAAATGTGAGAAAATTCCATTTTGGTTTGTATTTATAGAAAAATTTGGGCCCACAACTCAAAATACACTTAAACAAAAGGAATAATTTTTTTCCTACTGCAATTACTTCCACTTAGATACTCAATTTTATGCAAATGAATTTTCAATTTAACATCTTAACTATTCTAAAGTTTCATGAGTCAGTTACCAACATTCTGGAAAAATTTTAGCTCAATCCAACGGTGGGATTGCGAGATCCAACCAATTGATCAAAACTGCGCAAGAAAATCCGTAAATCCAAAAAATAGTGTTTGGAGCTTTATAACTCACAGTAGAAAACTCCGATCAAGATCTTTACTGTTCATAATGAATATCTATTAGAGAAGAATAAGCTGACAAAATTTTAGCTCAATCAGACCGCATACTTAGGAGATCATGTTATTGATGTAATCGGTGACAAAAAATTTTCCTTCATAGAGCGAGCTCCACTGATCCAAAACACCGTTTTCGACACGTTTCGACGTCAAACGGGTCTCTGATCATTCTGAAACTTCATGCAAAGACACTCGAACCAACGCACGTCGAGCATCATATATGTATACGTACACTTATACGAGTACTTTCGTACGGAAGTTACAATTCTCCCCAACTTAAGGGATTTTGTCCTCAAAATAAAAGCAAGAGAACTAACCTTAGTCGGTAAAAAGATCAGGGAACTGCTCTCTCATCTGGTCCTCACGCTCCCTGGTTTGCTCTTCATTATCGTGGAATTTCCATTTGACTCGCACAAGCGGGATCTCTTTTTTTCATAGTTTCTGAACCCAACGAGCCATAATCTGAATAGGCAACTCCGCATAAGTCGTATCCTCCCAAACTTGCAGATGACTCACATCAAGCACATGAGCTAGATCGGGATAAGACTCATTTGATGGATCCTCATTAAACTTCCTGAGCATCGATACATGAAACACATCATGAACACCCTCGAGCTGAGAAGGTAGAGCCAACCTGTACGCTACCTGTCCAATCCTCTCAACAATCTGGAATGGCCTAATGAACCTAGGGGCAAGTTTCTCTCTGACGCCGAACCTCATCTGACCCTTCCGTGGCGAGACCTTAAGCAAAACTAGATCTCCCACTGTAAACTCCTATGGCCTATGTCGGTTATCATAATAACTCTTTTGCCTGTCCTGAGCTGACTTCAGCCTCTGCCGAATCAGCTTGACTTTCTCGATCTGCTTAACAACTGCATCAGTTCCCCATAACTGCGTATCTCCCACCTCATACCAACAAGCTGGTGATCTACATGGTCTTCCATACAAAGCCTTGTACGGTGCCATACCGATGCTCGCCTGATAACTGTTGTTGGAAGCAAACTCACACAAGGGAAAATGCTCACCCCAACCACCACCGAACACCAAAATGCAATACCTGAGCACATCCTCCAGCAACTGAATTACTCTCTCGGACTGACCATCCGTCTGAGGATGAAACGCTATACTGAGCCGGAGACGGGTCCCAAATCGAGTCTACAAAGCCTGCCAAAACCTCGATGTAAATCGTGGATCTCGATCCGACACAATAGACAAGGGCACTCCATGCAATCTCACGATCTCTTTCACATATAATAGGCTCAGTCTATCCACAGAGTCTCTGGCGCTCATAGCAATGAAGTGTGCACTCTTGGTCAATCTATCGACCACAACCCAAATGGCATCAAATCTGCCATGAGACCTCGGTAATCCCATGATGAAATCCATCGTGATGTGCTCCCATTTCCACTCAGGTATGGGTAACGACTGCATCTAACCTCCAGGCTTCCGGTGTTTAGCCTTAACTTGTTGGCACACCTCACATCTCTACATGTACTTAGCAATACTCTTCTTTATCCCATGCCACCATACATATCTCTTAATGTCATGGTACATCTTGGTAGCCCCTGGATGAACAGTATATTGAAGCCTGTGCGCCTCTCGAAGTATCTCAGCACATAACTCAGCATCATATGGGATCCACAGTCTCCCTCTATATCGCAAGACATCATCTGAGCCAATCTTCCAATCTGCCTGGTTAACACTGTCTACGTATCTACGGTACATGTCATAATCCAGACAATGTTCCTGTAGATATCTAACCTGCAGAATATGGGCATCAGCAAGTTGCACGTGCATCTGAGCACATATCTTAGTATGTGGTGCGTCTGAGAGTATACTCATCATAGTCACTCTCTCAAGTAAATGCCACAGCTGGGCCATCTGTAAAGCAACCATCTGAATCTCTGCTCGCCTACAGCTCAAAGCATCAGCCACAACATTGGCCTTACCAGGATGATACTCCAAAAAAAAATCATAATCCTTAAGTAACTCGAGCCATCTCCTCTGCCGCATATTCAACTCCTTCTGATAAAAGAGATATCTCAAACTCTTTTGATCAGAAAACAAAGTGAACCTCTCTCACCATAAAGGTAATGCATCCATAGATTCAGTGCAAACACAATAGTGGCCAGCTCCAAATCATGCACAGGGTAGTTGCGCTCATGTACCTTAAGCTGTCTAGATGCATATGCAACCACTCGACCCTCCTGCATTAGTACACACCCTAGACCTAAGAGTGATGCATCCGTATAAATCACCAACTCTTTCCCAGGCTCTAGAAGAATCAACATTGGAGCTGTAATCAACCACAGTTTCAACTCACTGAAAGCTCTCTCACAGGCATCCGACCACATGAAGGTCACATTCTTCAAGTCAGCTTAGTCATCGGTGCGGCTATCATGGAATAGTCTTTCACGAACTTCCTGTAATAGCCAGCCAAACCTAGAAAGTTACGAATCTTGGTCATTGTGGTAGGTCTTAGCCAATCAATGATTGCCTCAACCTTAGCAGAATCAACAGAAACACCCTCTGCACTAACCACATGACCCAAGAATTTCACCTCACTCATCCAGAAATCACACTTGCTCAGCTTAGCATACAGCCTATGCTTCAACAATGTCTGCAAGGTAACTCTGAGATGACGCTCATGATCCTCTCTAGTCTTAGAATAGACTAGAACATCATCGATGAAGACTATAATGAACTGGTCAAGGTACGGTCTGAATACTCTCTGCATCAGATCCATAAACATAGCTGGTGCATTAGTCAACCCGAAGGGCATCACCAGAAACTCATAATGTCCATTCCTCATCCGAAAAGCAGTCTTCGACACATTCTCATATCTAATCCTCAACTGATGGTACCCAGATCTCAAGTCAATCTCCGAAAAGAACTTGGCCCCAATCAATTGATCAAACAAGTCATCAATACGAGGAAGTGGATACTTGTTCTTCACAGTCACCTTATTCAGCTGACGGTATTCTATGCACAAACGAAGACTCCCATTTTTCTTCTTGACGAACAACACAGGTGCTCCCCAAGATGACATAGTAGGGGAAATAAATCCCCTGTCC
Source organism: Paratinospora sagittata (assembly GCA_035771175.1). Classification (NCBI taxonomy): domain Eukaryota; kingdom Viridiplantae; phylum Streptophyta; class Magnoliopsida; order Ranunculales; family Menispermaceae; genus Paratinospora; species Paratinospora sagittata. The sequence continues at coordinate 22,465 of JAYMFD010003559.1, read as the reverse complement.
ATCAGCTCATCAAGCTAGGCTCTGAGTTCATTCAACTCTTTTGGTGCCATACGATATGGTGGAATGGAAATAGGTTTTGTCTTGGGCATCAGCTCAATGATAAATTCTACCTCTCACCTAGGCGGCAAGTCAAGTAACTCATTCGGAAATACCTTTGGGTACTCGCAGACTACAGGAATGTCTGCTAACTGAACGCCCTATCCCACATCATCCACTGGCCTCAAACTAGCCATCGTAGCATCCTCATCATCAGTGGCTAATCTACCCTGGGTAGGTGGTTTCGATGCAGTCCTACCTCAAAAAACGAAGACAGGTTGTCTGGGTATCTGGAAGACAACTCTCTTGTCGAAGCAATCAATGTAAGCGTGATACACTGCCAGCCAATCCATACCCAAAATGGCATCGAACTCGAGAAACTCTCAGACTCTAAGGTCAACTGACATCTCGTGGTCCTCGAATCTCACCACACATCCCACACATACCATGTTAGGGTAAGTCCTCTCACCAGCAGCCATACTCAAAACCAACGGCCTACTAGTCCTAACAGACGATAATCTCAATCTATCTACCATACTACTAGAAACAAATGACAAAGTAGAACCAACATCAATCAGAACATACATCATAAAATCACAAATGCTGATTGTACCTTCAATTAATTGCTTGCTGACCTTTAGATCTGTCTAGGTGACTGCTCGGGCCTGCTCCCTAGTAGCAACTGGCATCACACTGAACTAAGTAACAAACATCCTCAATGGACACTCGTTCCTCTTATGCCCTGGAGTTCCACAACCAAAGCAAATTTTTGGTCTCTGTGCCTTAGGCGCTGAAGATGCAACCTGCGACCCTTCCGCGACTATCTGTTGCCACTGTGCCTAACTAAACTCTGCTGCTATTGGTGGGGCCTGCCTAAAGCCTGTCTGCTCTGGCCCGGAACTGGTGACGTAACTGGCACTGGGGAGGCTACTGATACCTCATACTCGCTGCCACCATATCTCCGTCTCTTATTCTTTTGGTTCTTCCTATCACCGAAGAACTGACTCGCTGACCCTGCTGGTTGAGTCTGCAACAAAAACGTTGTATGTGTCTGGGCCGTGACTGATGTCCTCATCCATGAATGAGCCTCTACAACCTCAAAATCAGCAGCCTGCATCAATGCCTGGGTGTAAGTCTGTACGCCTGCTAATGCCAAACCCTGATGGATACGGTCACGAAACCTAACTCGCAACCTCTGCATGCGTAATAGATCAGTAGACACCATCTCAGGAGCAAAGAATGCCAGTCGACTAAACTCCTGCTCATATTCCCTCACCTACCGACTGCCCTTGGTCAGGTGTACAAACTCTGTCCACCTCTGATCCCTCTCAGACCTCGGATAGAACTCCTCATAGAAAAGCTCTTTAAACTTAGTCCATGTCTGGATCTCATCGCCCATGTGATCCAATCTCAACCACCAGTCACCAGCCTTCTCGACAATCTTAAACCTGGCCAACCTTACTCTGTCAGCCTTGGAAGCCTGCATGTCTCCGAAAATGGTTTCCATCCTCCTGAGCCATCTCTCACCAGTCTCGATGCATAAGCCTCCAGTAAACTCTGAAAGGCCGCCATGACCTTCTCGTATCTCTCAGACTCGAATCCCTGCTCTAGGATCCCCACAGCGTCAGCCTATGCCTCAGCCTGAAACTCGGGCTAAACTTCGGCCTGAACTGGAACAGGTCCTGCTCTATCACCTATAGCCATGCCCACACTGTTGTGCTCCCCATCAACTGGAACATCCTGCTGAGGCTGCATGTTGTCCTGGACCTGGGCAAGCAGTGCTAGTATCTGAGTTTGCTGGTACTGCAGCTGAGTCTAAGTAGCCTGCTGAGCAGCTAACAAGGCCTCAATCTGCCTGAAGCGCTCATCTGGATCCATGGTTGGTTCTAAATTTCCCCTCTTGTAAATCTAAAATTCACAATTATGGAAAAGTCCATCAGAATCACAAACCATGATAGTTGTTATCCCTAAGATAACTACCCATAATCATACCCATAAAATAAATCATAATATCATGTAACTCTTTTATTCTTTTTACCTAAAACCTGGCTCTGATAGCATAACTGTCACGACCTACGATACGTGATGTCATGACCTATATCCTCCCTCATTATACACGACGACCCGATAAGCCTTCTAATACACATCATAATCTCAAATACACAACAATAAACACATATGGACAAAATCAAATAATATTACATTCCCAAAATGTAAGACATAATTTATTTTTTCTTTTTTCTAAGTCCACAGTGATCAAAAGTACAAAATAATACTTAACAATGACTACAACTCATCTAAGTGTTAAGTATAAGTATTAGGTGTTACATAGTATAATTTATCAAAATAAATGCGAAAAAGTACTAACACTTACATCAACCAGAGTTCGGGAAATGCTCCGCAGCTAAGCCTTTCCCTTCCCCTTCCTATCCGATCCTGAAAAGGCCTAGGGAATGTTTTCCACAAGTGGCTACAAACATGTGCATTTATGTAGAACATTGCAAGATTCATTAAAACAGTTTAAACAACTGGAATGTAAACGAGGTTACATACATGTTCAATATAAGACCTCATGTCATATCAAGACAATGCATATCATTTATGACATGTTCATGCACCTAAACACCTCCTAGGTAAGAATCGATTCAAGAACATGAGTTTGCGAGACTCATGCCCGAATGACCTCTTACCCGTATTCTAATAGGAATTCCAAGGGCACGTCACCGATTTACTATTAATTCCAAACCCTATTTCAGGTTTAGACGAATTACGCTACGCCTACCCGTGAAACCCTCTGCAAGGTCCACAATCGGGGATCCCACTAGACTTACGAAATTTCTCAAAGGAAACCCCAACTAGGAGACTCAACCCAAATTGTTTTCCCAACTGACTGTGATCAAATAATTTTCATGAGATATCAAATCATGCATAGCATAATAATTAAGCATTTAAAACATTTCTATAATAAAATGCCACACATAGAAAACACAAGTAAAGAAACGCTCACAATTGATTGGCTAAGTCTAGCCAATCCAATATCCAATCTAAGAAAGTACTAGAAGATCCACGAATCACCTCGAGTACTTTAATCACCAATTTGCCTACGTGGCTTACTCAAACCAACCAAGGTCCCTATATATAACACATGGTCCATACACTACTAAAGATCAGCCAAAGTATGCTAATAACCATGTTCAAACCTAATTCTATTGTCAATTTAAGATTCTAGCATGGTCATAGTCATGAGTCAACCCATATTGCTTAATTCAACCATATAATCATCAAATTAGACTACACTTAACCCAAATTGAATGCCATAGGTTGATTCCCATGATCCAAAACACTATAATACCAACACATTCAATCATATTAAGGGTTAATTAGGTTATTCCTCAAGTCAATTACATCAATTGACTAAGTTCAAGTCAATATCTCCAATTTGGCAATACATAACCTAAGGCCAAATTGAACTAAGTCATACCAAATTAACATAGGTTCAAACATTCTAAACCAATGAATCTACTCAAATGAGGTCCAATTAGATGATTCCCTAGTCAATTTGGTCAATTGACTTGGTTTAGGTCAAAAGCCCTAATTTAGGCAAAATCCCCAATTTACATGAAATCCCCAAATTGCATGGGAATGTCAATTTACATGGCCTAAGCCAAAATTAACTTACAATTAGGTTCCTCCTATTCAAGATCAGTAATTTAGAGTGTCATACATCCATAATTACTCATCAATTTCATACAAATCACAAGAAATTTGAATAGAAAACCCTAGGTCAAAACACTAGTTTTAGGTCAAGTCTATGAAACCTCTCCAATTTCTGGCTAGAAATTGGGGGTTTTACCTCTAGAGTACTCCCCATAAACTCTAGGTCAACATATATTAATTTCAAGACCTAATTCCAACTTTGATTTTCCATCACCATTTCAAAAACGGGATTTAATAAAACCCTAGGTCAAAAAAATCAGTGCCATGCTTGTAAGAGAATGATGGAAGGAAGAAAAATTGGAATGAAATGGTTACCTTGATGATCCTTGAGCAAGAATCCACCCAAAAACCTCCTTTTTCCCTTATTTTTCTCTTCTCCTCTTCTTTCCCCTTTCTCCAAGCTCTCTAGCACTCTTGAAGGTGGAAAAATGAGCAAATGTGAGAAAATCCCGTTTTGGTTTTTATTTATAGAAAAATTTGGGCCCATAACTCAAAATACACTTACACAAAAGGAACAATGTTTTTTCCTACTGCAATTACTTCCACTTAGATAGTCAATTTTATTTAAATCAATTATTAATTTAACATCCTAACTGTTCAAAAGTTTTATGAGTCAGTCACCAACATTCTGGTAAATTTTCAACTCAATCCAACGGTGGGATTGCGAGATCCAACTGTTTGATTAAAACTGCGCAAGAAAATCCGTAAATCCAGAAAATAGTGTTTGGAGCTTTATAACTCACAGTAGAAAACTCCGATCAAGATCTTCACCGTTCATAATGAAGATCTATCAGAGAAGAATAAGCTGACAAACCTTTAGCTCAATCCGACCACGGCTCTAGGAGACAAGCTATTGATGTAATTAGTGACAAATATTTCTTTCTCCAAAGAGCGAGCTCCACTAATCCAAAACACCGTGTTCGACACGTTTCGACATCGAACGGTTCTCCGATCATTCCGAAACTTCATTCAAAGGCACTTGAACCAATGCCCGTCGAGCATCATATACGTATACGGGTACTATACGAGTCAAAATGACATCATCCTAAGGTACGGGCATTACATAATCAATGAAAGGAAGGGGAAAATGATCATTTCTTGTGACCTTGTTCAATTTTCTATAATCAATGCAAACTCTCCATCCAATTATTGTTCTTGCAAAGATCAACTCAATTTTCTCATTTTTGACTATTGTGATGCCACGCTTCTTAGGTACCACCTGAACTGGGCATACCTAAGAACTTTCAGAAATGACATAAATTATCCCTGCCTTGAGCAATTTAAGGATTTATGCTTTGACAACCTCTTTCATAATCGAATTCAGTCTTCTCTGGTGCTCTGTTGTAGGCTTGTTCTCTTCAATCAGAATCTTATGCATACAAATTGTAGGGCTTATACCCTTGATATCTGTAATTGACCACCCAATAACACTCTTGTGCTCTCTTAAAATTCTCAATTTTTTTTTTCTTGTGTCTGAGATAAAAAGGATGAAATGATCACTGGAAAAGGTAGACTTGGTCCCCAAAAATACATATCTTAAATGAGCTGGCAATGGGTTTGACTCTGGTGCTGGAGCAATCAACTCTTGAGAAGAAACTGCTTTTTCAATGCTCTCAATCTTGACTTGTAGAATTTCTTCAATAGTCGCTTCAAGAGCCATAAGATAGTGCTTATCCTCATTATTTGTCACCAAATTTTCAAAAATTGAATGGACAAGGCACTGCTCTAAGGAATCAACTTGACCCATTTCCATCTTGAATTCATGTATGCATCACCCAACAACATCTACTCTATGGCATGAGCTATTCTCTCCAGGAAATCTTAAGGATTTGTAGATATTGAAGACAACCTCTTCATCATGATCTCTCAAAGTGAGCTCTCCCTTGTGCACGTCAATTAAGGCTTAGCCAGTAGCAAGGAAAGATCTTCCAAGAATAAGTGGAATCTCGTCATCTTCTTCAATGTTAACTACTACAAAGTCAACGGGGAAGATAAACTTGTTCACTTTCACCAATACATCTTCGATAATGCCTATTGGATTTGTAATAGACCGATCTACCAATTGCAATGATATTGTGGTACGGTTCACTTCACCTTAGCCGAGCTTCCTGAAAACAAACAAGGACATCAAGTTAATGCTAGCACCAAGATCACATAAAACTTTACCAAAAGAAGAGGTACCAATAATACAAGGAGTAGTAAAACTCTCTGGATCTTTGAGTTTCTGTGGTAGCTTCTTCTGCAAAATGGCGCTGCATTCTTCTGTCAACTTGACTGTTTGGAACTCCTCAAGCCTCATTTTCTTGGACATCACATCTTTTATAAACTTGGCATAATTAGGCATCTGCTCCAAAGCATCTGCAAAGGGTATGTTGATGTAAATTTTCTTAAAAATATCCAAAAAAATTTGCAAACTGGTCATCAAGCTTTTTCTTTGCAAATCTTTAAGGATACGGAAGAAGATTCTTGAGAATAGGCGGGTTGTTCAAAAAGTGATGTGGCCTGGCACATAGTCATCTTTATTCGCCTATTTCCCTTTCTCATTAGAAACTTTTTTTCCCTTGTTCAGACTTTCCTCTTTAACTTCTTGTGAATCATCTTCTTGAACTGGTGTGGATGATAAAGGAATGGGTGGTGAAGAAGGAGTAGGTTTCACCATTCCGGGTGAAGGATCATTCTCTACTTTTTTGCCACTTTTTAATATAATGGTTTTGCATCGCTCTTTTTGATTTGTCTCTGTGTTTCTTGGGAATGAACTTTTTTGTTGTTGGTGCTGGTGTTGAACCAATTATCCTCATGTCCCTTATGAGAATATGTCCCTATTATGAAAGATTTTAATGATTACAAAACCACATTCTGTTTATGATAGTACTGCACATATGGCATATCTAATCTTACTTGAAAGTTTCAAAGATTTAATGATGCATGGCGAACATATTAAAGATCTTCTTGAAGACCGTGATCGTTTGAAGATGTTTAGTTGTACGATTAGATTATGATAGGTTGTAGGACCTTCTATGTCATGTGATTCAGCAATATGCATGCCTGAATTTTCTAATCGATCGGTTGCATACTCGATTTAATTTGGTTATATTATGTTTTATAGTGAAATTAAAAATAGCTTTTATAAAAGTTTTTCAAGACGCTAATGTTTTAGCAGCGCTCTCCTGGACTTGATGAGTCAGGACACTGATAAAATGTTAGGATGCTCAAGGTTGAATTGATCTGATTAATAAGGACTCTCACTTGGTAATAACGACCTTTCCTTTATCAATCTTTGAGAATGTCAGGACGCTGACTTAGTTTCAGCTCGCTAAAAGATCTTTTTGTCTTTAAGGACGCAAATAAGTTATAAGTTGAATAAATTATCAGGACGCTACTTGTGTAGGAGCGCCCTCATCTTTAGAATCAACTTAAATAACTTTCAGGACACTTACCATCCGTCAGCGCACTTAACATTGTTTTAAAACCATTTTTTTTTAGTTCAGGACGCTTACTCTTGAGTAGCATCCTCGTGTGTCAAAAGTTTTAAACAAAGCAGGATGCTCACTGTGAAGTAGCACCCTCATTAATTAAGTCATTTAATTGCCAAAGTAAGTCATGATGCTTACTATCTAGTAGCACCCTCACCTCATTGTTCAGTAGGATGTTGATGTTCTATGAGCGCCCTCAAAGGAACAAAACGACAAAAAAAATATTTTGGTTGTTCTGACATTACTGCTATTTTTGTTAACCTTTTTAGAAACATATGAATACTTTTTAGAACTTCTTAGAATCGTACAACAACTTTTCATAACTTTTTAGAATGTTCTAAAACCTCGTCAGAACATTCCTATTTCATGAAAGGATTAGATGATTCAGGTGCTATCGACATAATATGCATTAAGCTGAATCTATCCGTTTTGGGAAAAAATGTTAACATTACATTTGAAATAACTTTGAGCACCAAAATTACCAAGTCCATTGTGCCTTTGTTATTCTTGTATATATGTGCTGCCTTAGTGCAGAAAAACCAACAAATGAAATACGAAACTCATATTCATTAAAAATGTATTAACAGTTTTCGTTTGTGCTACACACTTTTTGAAAGTTAGTTTTCTTTCACTTGTGCTTGATCTTACGATCTTTTTGAAAGAAAAACTTCAAGTCTTTTGGGTTGATTGATCTTCGTCATCATTATTTTGAAAGCCCATTAAAGAAGAAAAAGCTCTTTGAACCTATTTTCAGCATAAACTTCATCACACATATTTTGCTGAATCTGTGACTACAGAAGGTTCAATCAAAAGCTTTGTAAGTATCACTTTGATTATGAGTCAAGAGAATCATATCTCATCTTGTATTCAGTTTGTGGTGACTGGTAAGTCACTAAGTTAAAGCAAGTGTTGCTCAAAGTTGTAAATGGTCTTCTCACACCCGTAAGTAGAGAATAGGTTCTCTTTCACCTGTAAGTAGAGAATAGGTCTTATCACAAGCGTAAATTGAGAAACGGTAGTTCTCACACCCTTAAGTTGAGAAAGTGTATTGGTTTGATCTTCATCCATAAGAAGGTCCATAGTGGAGTTTGAACAAATCATAACTGAGGAAGTTAGGTAGTGGATGTAAGCGCAGCCGAACCACTATAAATCTTGCTTGCATTATCTCATTTACATTTGTTATATTTGATTGCTATACTTTTTTTAATCTACTTTTATTATTCCCCACAATTTTAAGAAAGGTTAAAATCTGCTTAGTTTCCAATTCATCTCCCTCTTCGACATATCAGGCCAACAGTTGGGCACTAATATCTGAAGCAATTTGCCCCACTTTAACTTCTAAATTCTTAATTGAAGCATTCATGTTCCCCATGTGAGACTCCATATTGCTAACTTTTGACTCAGTTTTCTCAAATCTGTTTGATGTCTCACCCATGAACTTAGCAGTTTCACCCATAAACTTAGCTAAAGCATCTTCGAGTGATGACTTCCTCTCTGGTACTTGTGAATTGAACCTCGGTGGTTGCAACACATTTCTATTGTTGGAGTAGGAAAATTTTTCATGATTCCTAATCCCTGGATGGTACTGATTTGGCACTTGTACCCCCTTGGTTTCTTCTGTAGTTGTCTTGGTTCCCTCTGTAGTTGTACAATCTATTGCTCAAAAACTGTACTTGTTTTTCTTGACCAACTACTCCTTGAGGAATTGAATTTGTTGCTACAGTGGATGCTATGGAGGATGAAATACTTTGATTTCTTTGTAGAGTGGACACCTTATCGAACAAAACTGCCATGTGATGCAACATACTAGCCATATGTGCAGAAAAATAGGTCGTTTGATCAACCTCATGCAACCCAACCACTTTCGTCATTAGAGCCCGTTCACTTGCATGCTCATAAGTATTGGAGGCCATCCCTTCAATCAACATGAGGGCTTTATTATCTATCTTCCCCAATAAGGTACCTCTTACTGCAGCATCCACCAATGACCTTGTAGATAAGGTCATAGCATTGTAGAACATTTGAATCTGTAGCAATTCTTGATACCCATGTTGAGGACATCTTCTCAAAAGGTTTCTAAATCTCTTCCATGCCTCATACAAAGACTCAGATTCCAATTGTCTGAATTGACTGATTTCTGCCCTTAACTGTGATATCCTTGCAGGTGTGAAGAACTTCTAAAGGAACTTTTGGATCATATCTTCCTAGGTGGTCATGCTTCCAGGTAGTAAGGATTGGAGCCATGATCTCGTCTTGTCTCTCAATGAAAATGGAAACAACCTCAGCCTAATTTGCTCTTCCGGAACCCCATTTAGCTTCACTGTATCACACATCTCCAAGAATATGTTAATGTGGACCGTTGGATCTTCTTAAGGTGCTCCACCAAACTGATGTTGTTGCACCATGGTAATTAAGGCTGGCTTTAATTCAAAGTTATTGGCATTTATGGGCAACCTTGTTATCCCAGAGTAATTCTGTTCACCACTGGCTTGAAGTAGTCCCTTAGAGGCAATTGATTGTTTTCTTCAGCCATCTCTTCTACTTGTGCTCTTCTATCTCTTTTCAATCTCCCAAAAGTTCTCTCAATCTCCCGATCAAGAGGTACTATTTCAGCACTTCGCCCTCTTCGCAAGTGCACGATTATCAAGTAATAATATAGACCAATGGTGAGTCGGGTTATCATCCACAGAGATAGTCAATTTTACTAATATAAAAATGCCTAAAGCTACTAAGATCTTGATTTTATCTAGGTGATCAAAATGGGATGATTAATGTGCTGGAATTTGAAGTAACTAAAATTAAAACTAATTTATGCAATTAAACTGAGAATTAGAGAAAACCAATGAATGAAGATGATTAGAGAGTTGATTTCACTATGTTGGATATGGGTTTCAAAAGATAGTGTTATTGAGTTAATTCTGAGGTTTATAAATCATGAATCCTAATTTGTTCAAACCCTTCTCTCGAATGCAACTTCAAATGCCTACACTTCAGTTACTAATTCCCTCTCTCGAGTGCAAATTAACAATTAAAGCATGCATTAAGATCTATGAATCAATTTCAACAATTTCAAAGGGGTTGTAGGTCTCTCGACTTGATACAAACTCCCTAGGTTGCATTTAACTTGTTCAGATTCGAAAACACCTCTCTCGAGTGTAAGAATTTGAATCCAAAATCATCCAACAGGTGGCCAACAAGTTGCAAGCAATGGCAAATAACCTAATTAAATTACTCAACAACACACAAACAATGAAAATCAATCCATATAATCCAACATAAATCAATCAACGTCTCTAATAGAAATTTAGCTCATATTTAAATTCATAGTTACAAGAGGAAGAGATAAAGAAGAATTCATCATTACAAATTGAACTAGAAAATGAAATTAGAAAACCCCCTTTTACAAGTTGATCTCCCTCTTCAAGTTTCTTCTTCAATCTGCAACTATTCTTCTTCAATCTCTTTCTTGCCACCTTCTCTCAACCCTAACCCTAATTAGTTGTTATCTAATGTTCTAGAATAAGAGATAATATGAGATATTCCCTTATGTTGAACCAATTATTCTCATGTCCCTTATGTGAAAGATATTTTGATGAAAACAAATCACATTCTATTTATAATAACATTATTTGCATAGCACATCTAATCCTACATGAAAGCTTCGAAGAATCAATGATGCATGGTGAACGTGTTGTCAAGATCCATCTGAAGACCATCATCACTTAAAGAATATATATATCGTTATATGATTAGATTGTGTTTAGGTTGTAGAATCTTTATTATCATATGATTCAGCAATATGCATGATTTAGTCGAGTAGATTTTTGGTCATTTACATTGAAGTTTCTATGTCAGATTTGATTCGAAAATACTGAGATTTTAATCGTATTTATCGAATTTTAAATGAAAAATTAAAACTATTTTTAAATGTCTGTCAAGATGCTAACACGTCTTTTCAGGACGCTAATGTCTTAGCAGCGCCCTCCTAGACTTAGTAAGTCAAGACGCTGATGAAACATTAGAACGCAAATAATATTCAAGGTTGAAATGTACTTATTCATCAGGATGCTTACTTTATTAGTAGCGACCTCATTAAGTCAACCAGTGAACTTGTTAGGATGTTGATTCAGTATTAGCTCGCTTATTGTCTTCTGAGTTTTAAATGTTTTAATCTTTAAGGACGCTGATAATTATAAGTTGGATAACTTTCAGGACGTTAATCGTCCTTCAACGCACATATTGTTTTTACGAGTTAAAAATATTAGGATGCTAATTGTGGATTAGCGTCCTCATGAAGTTTAGTCATTTTAAACCCCAAGTAAGTTAGGACGCTTACGATTAAGTAGCACCCTCACTTCACAGTTTAGCAGGAAGCTTATGGTGTATGAGCACCCTCAAGGAACAAAACTACAAAGTTGGTTTTTATGCGTTAGGACATTGATTAACCAATCAAGATGCTAATCTAAGGCTATCATTGCTTTGACACTTACACTTTTATAGTATACTTTTTCATAATTGTGCAAAACTTTTCAGAACCTTTTGAAACTTTTTAGAACGTTCTAATACTTTTATCAGAACATTCCTCTTTTGTGAAAGATTAGAAGGTTCAGGTGTTGTCGCTGTAACTGCACAGAGTTGAATCGATATGTTTTGGAAAAGAATGTGTTCGTTGTTTTTGAAATAACTTTGTGTGCTAAAATTACCAAGTCCAATGCGCCACTGCTATTTCTATATATATGCTACCTTAGAGCAGATCAAACATCAATCCATCAAATACGAAAATTGAAAATCATTCAAAACGTTTTAACAGTTTTCATTTGTGCAAAACTTTTGGAAGTTAGTTTTCTACTCACTGCTTTAAACTCACGACCTTTCAAAATACATTAAGTCTTCTGGATTAGTCGATCTCCATCTATATCTTTTCAAAAATCCATTGAAGAAGACGATAACTTTTTGAACTAGTTTTCAGTTGAACTTCACCATACATATTTTGTTGAATCTGTGGCAACAGAAGGTTCAATCCAAAGCTTTGTAAGTATCACTTTGATTCTAAGTAAAGGGAATCATATCTCATCTTGTATGTTGATATTAGTGACTGGTTTGTCATTGGGATAGAGAAAATGTTGCTCAAAATTGTAACAACCATTCTCACACTCGAAATTTGAGAAAAGGTTCTTCTCACACCCGTAACTTGAGAAAGTATAATGGTTCTTCTCACACCCGTAAGTTAATAAAGTATAACGGTTCTTCTCACACCTCGTAAGTTAAGAAAGTGTACCGGTTTGGGCTTCACTTGTAAGAAGATCCTTAGTGGAGTTTGGACAAATCCTAATTGAGGAGGTTAAGTAGTGGATGTGGGTGAGGCTGAACCACTATAAATCTTTTGTATACTATCATTTTCACTGTCATTGTGTTTATATGCTATACTCTATTTAATCTTCTTTCAATATTTCATACATTCAAAATAATGTTTAAAATCTGTTAAGTGTTCAATTCACCCCCCCTCTCGGACACATTTGGGCCAACACCTTAAACTAACCCTAAAACGAGTTATATACAATAGTGGGTCAAAAGACCAAAATGGACAGCCTAAAAATTGCACAGCAAGAACCCCAACGGTGCCACGACGTCCAAAATGGATTTTTCTTCTTTTTGTTCTTTTTGTCATGGCGTTGCGGCACCGCTCTCTAGCTCCGCGACGCCCAGAGTGTGTACAATACTCTTCTGGCTTTTCTATCTTATGTTTTCTTTGGCTTTTGGTTCACTTCTTGTACACTTCTTGCACTTGTTCTTGGCCTATTTTCATCATTATTTGAGCCTTGATTCCCTTACAAAACAAAACACAAAAACACAAGCACTATGCAATTAATCAAAACATCAAAATATGAAAAACTAAATGCAAAGTAAATGCATCCTAATGTTCTAACATGTATCAAACATGGTTTATTCATGACCAAAAGCTTTTAAAAACCTAAGTTAACACCTAAATGACCCTAAAACTTTGAACCTAAGCGGTTCATCACTTGGCAAGTCCCTAAATATACTGTGATGAAGTATATTTTGATGATCACAAGCGAAATCTCTTTCGGTGCTAAGGAGTGTTTATCAAGAGCTTATCTCAACACCTCAGGAATGCAGAAAGTCAAAGAACGATTCAATTAAGGAATTCAAGATCATATCAGATGTTCAAGATTGCTTCATTCAAAGGACCTCAAAGATCATATCCTGCTTTCAAGATCACACCACTCGAACGATTAAATCAAGCTTCAAGTTTACATCTTTCGATCAACGTTCAAGACATTCAACTCTAGCGAGCAGTCAACATTGGAGATCTCATAATAAAGAGTTAGATTTAAAGATTATGAGAAAATTAGAAATACATTGTATTTAAGGTATATTTTTCTCTAATCGACATTGCTCAAACGTTTTTCAAAACCATGCACGAATCACTTGCATATTTGCATGTTTTGATCTTACATTTTACAGTATTTCAAATGACTTAATTTTTTATATTTAATTTAAAATTTATCGAGTTTTTATTTGCTTTTATAGTATTTTTAATCGCGAGTCAAAAGTGTTTTTCAAGAATCTTTTAGGATGCTAATGATTTTGCATCGTTCTCCTGAACTTGATAAGCAGGATGTTGATGACTCATTACGACGCTGATAACATTCAAAGTTGAATTGAACTGATTCATAAGGACGCTTACTTGTAAGTAGCGGCCTCCCCTAAGTCAACCTCTAAAGTTGTCTGGACGCTGACTTAGTATTAGTTTACTGAAAGATTTCTAGGTTCTTCAAAGAATCTATCTTTGAGGACGCTGATAGTTATAAGTTGAACAATCTATCAGGACACTACCTGGATAGGAGTGCCGTCACCTTTGGGAATCAACTTAATAACTTTCAGGACTCTGATTGTCTTTCAACGCACTTAGTTTTATTATCAAATATTTTGAAATGTCAGGACATTTATATAGTTGTAGTGCCCTTGTGTTTTATGTTTAAAAGGTAGGACGCTTACTCGAAAAGTAGCGTCCTCATGTACTTAATTGTTTTAAAACATAGCAGGACACTAACTGTGCATTAGCGCCCTCAGGGTTAAGTCGTTTAAGTGTCAAAGAAAGTCAGGACGCTTACGTTTCAGTAGCGCCCTCACTTCATTGTTCAGCATGACGCTTATACGTAATGAGCGCCCTCAAGGAACAAAACGGCAAAGTTGATATTATGCGCCAGGACACTGATTGTGAAATCAGGACGCTAATTCAACAACCGTCACTATTATAATAAGTACACTATATAAGTCTACTTTTTCAGAACGGATCTTTGCACAGAGTCCTTTACAGATTTATTAGAGATCTTCTCTGATACATGAATTAAGTTTTTCTTTCATTTTTCATGTAATCTGAAAAGAACCAGGATGTTAGTGAAAATTGCAGTTGCCATTTTCATATAACATTCTAGCCGTCGTGTGTAAACGTTCATATTATTTGAACTTCAAATGTCTAACAACTATGTCCTACTAAGTCTATAAATTTCAGCACTTAGGATCGAACAACTCGCCGATAATTTTTATTGTGCCAACACTTTTTGAAAGTTAGTCTATGTCAAAATGTTTTTCAAATGTCTAAGCTTTCAAAGTATTTTTCACTGATACCTTTACATATTCAAAATATTTTCATACTAAGCTTAATTCATATTCTATCTTTGAAAATCTAGTTGATCTGGTATCTACTCAAATTCTCAGCACTGATCTATACTTGATATCAATCTTGCTGAAGAAAGAATTTGAGTAGTTCATGAAAAATAGGGTTGTACTTGATTACATAACTTAAGTATTGTATTGAACTACATTAGTAGTTATGTCAACTACTGAATACTGAACCAGTTTTCATACTTATATTCTATATTTTTTTGAAAACTGTCTGTGTCACGACCCACGAGTCGTGACATCATGATCGGCACGGAACCCCATGTACATCCTCCCTCGACATAGACAATATCCCGATATGCTTTCTAGAACACACCATAATCTCAAATACACAACAATAAACACATGGACATAAAATAAGATCATAAAAAAAAACATACGAAAATGACAACCATAAATTTTTTTTTTCCAAGTCTATAGTGTTCAAAAGTACAAAATATGCTTAACCATAAGTATAAGCCCATCTAAATGTTAAGTACAAGTATTAGGTGTTACATAGTACAATTTATCAAAATAAATGCGGAAAAGTACTAACACCTACGTCAACAAAAGTACGAGGATGCTTTGCAGCTAAGCTTTCTCCTTCCCTTTCCTATCAGGTCCTAAAAAAATAAGGATGAGAGTGAGCTACAACAAGCTCAGTGAATGTTCTATACAAATGGCAACATATACATGCATTTAATTAAAACATTGAAAGATCATTAAAACCATTTAAATAGTCATGAGAGTAAGCAAGATTATATACATGCCAATTTAATGTATCATGTCATAAACAAGACAATGCATACCATTTATAAACATGCATATGCAATCTAAACACCTCCTGAGTAAGAATTACAACAAGGGCCATGTGTGTGCGAAACCCATGCCCGACCAATTTCTTACCCGGTATCTATTAGGATTCCTAGGATTGCATGAACCATAGGATTCGCCCATCAAGGCAAGTACCATGCCTGGGCGAATCCTAACATACAAAACTCATAGAAAACCTCTGCAAGGTGCACAATTGAGGATTCCTGGTCGGCCTAATGGGATTCCACAAGAAATCCCAAGCTTAAGGAATGCACATAACTTAACTACTTTCTCAACTGACTATGCTCAAATACAATTCATTAATTCAATAAATCATGCATACTACATTATACAAGCATTTAAAACATTTTATACTACAATGCCACATATAGAATTCACAAGTTAAAGAAACACTCACACTTGATTGGCTAGAATTAGCCAATCCAATCCCAATCCAAGAAGCACTAGAAAGCCACAAAATCACCCCAAGTACTTCAATCCCCAATTGGCCTATTTGGGTTACTAAGATTCACCACAACCCCTACATGAAACACGGTTCATACAATACTAAAATCAGTCAAAAGTATGCTCAACAACCATGTTTAAACCCAATTTCATAGCCAATTAAGTTCCTAAATTGGTTATACACGTGAACTAAATCCCATATTGCTCAATTCAGCCAATTAATATCAATTTAACCCATAATTAACCCAATTGAATGTAATAGGTTGATCCCATGATCCAACCACCAATATACATGACATTCAATCATAAATAGGGTTAATTTGGATATTTATCAAGTCAATTTCATTAACTGACTAAGTCTAAGTCAAATTTCTGAATTTGGGCAAAATTTCGAATTTGGACAAAATTCCCAAATCACATGTAAATCCCCAATTTGGGAAAAACTCTCTACAATAAGCATAAAGCCAAATTGAAATATGTCATTCAATTCTAACACATGTCTAATCATTCTAAACCTATAATTTCTTTCAATTCGGGTCCAATTAGAAAATTCTCAAGTTAATTTAATCAATTGACATGGTTTAGGTCAAAAGCTGCAATTTGAGCCAATCCCCAAATTACATGGCAATTTCCCAAATTACATGACCTAGACCAAAATTACACTATAATAGGGTATCCACTAATCAAAATCAGTAATTTGGAGTGCCACACATCCACAATTACCTATGCATTCATCCTAAATCACATGCAATTTGATTAGTAAACCTTAGGTCTAAATTCTAGTTTAGGTCAAATCCATGAAACCCCACAAATTTCTTGTTAGAAATTGGGGGTTTTACCATTTATGGACTCCCCATACCATCTAGATACACATATCACAAAATCAAAGCCTAAGTCTAACATTGGTTTTCTACCACTCCCTTAAATTTCGGGATTCATACAAACCTTAGGTCAAAATTAAGCTCCCAAACACACATGAAAGAGATAGAAGGAAGAAAATGAGAAAGAAATTGATACCTTGAAGGGATTTTGGGCAAGAATCACCCAAACCCTAGCCTTTTCTTTCTCCTTTCTCTTCTCCCATTCTTTTCCTCTCCCCCAAGCTCCTTTCCCTCTCTTCAATGTGAAAAAATGAGCAAGTGAGCTAAAAAAATGAGTTTGTTGCTTTTATAGAAAAATTTTGGGCCCACATGAAAAAAATACACTTAGATAAAAAGGAACAATTTTCTCTGTTGCGATTACTTCCACTTAGATAATTAATTTCTTGCAAATGACTTATAATTAATTTCTTGCAAACGACTCACAATTTTAACATCATAACCATTGAAAAGTTGTATGAGTCAGTTACCAACATTCGGATAACATTTTAGCTCAATCCAACGGTGGAATTGAAAGATCCAACTATTTGATCAAAACAGCACAAGAAAATCTACAAATCCTTGAAACTGTGTTTGGAGTCTTATAACTCACAGTAGATAACTCCGATCAAGATCTTCACCGTTCATAATGAAGATCTATAAGGGAAGAATAAGCCGAAAACATTTCAGCTCAATCGGACCACAGATCTAGGAAATCAAGTCATTGATGTAATCGATGACAATAAATATTTCCTCCATGGAGCGAGCTCCACTGTTCCAAAATACCATTTTAGACATGTTTCGACATCATTCAGAAACTTTACGAACACATTAAACAACTTAAAAGCATGCAAAGACACTCGAACTAACACGTGTCGAGCATCAAATACGTATATGGGTATTCTACAGGTCAAAATGACGTCATCCTAAGGTACTGGCATTAGAGTTTGTGTCTTTGATTTACTCTAGTCCTTCCTTTTCTGCATCAATGTTTCATTGGTATTATATTATTTTCGAAGAAGCACTGATTTTCATATCACATCATTCATGCTTTTCGAAACTGTACTTGAGCAATACCGAACATTGAAAGGTAAAGGACTGTAAGTGTATTTCCTCTTAGCATTACATATTTCAATTTATACATCTTTGTAATGCTATGTACTGAGCTTAATTGTAAAGTGTTCTACTCAGTTAGAACCAACATTATCTTGTGTTGTAATGCTGGTGTGTTTCTGGATTGAAACAACCAAGACAAGTGAATGTAGTTCACTTAATGATTTAAGGATTGAAATCATGTTTAGGTTATCTTTTAACCTGTAAAAGAGAAATGGTTCTTCCTTATCCCGTAAAAGGAAAACAACTCTTCCTTATCCCGTAAATGGAGCATGGTTTTTTTTCTCATCCCAGAAAAAGGAAATACGGTTCATCCTTAGACTGTAAAAGGATAGGTTTTCCTTTAACCTATAAAAGGGCAGTTGTAACGGTTTGGTTCTCACTCATAAGAGAATCAGTTAGTGGATTGAGAAAATCCTAATCGGGAAATTAAGTAGTAGACGTAGGCTTGGCCGAACCACTATAAATCTTAGTGTGTTTCACGTGTTGCAATTTAGTATAAGTTTTGTTTATGTGTTCAATTCCAATACACTCATGTATATCACTAAGTTATTGGAAGAGAACTTTAAAACTGACCATCATACCCAATGCACCCCCTCTTGGGTGGACCAACAAAAACAACTAAGTATGCAAATCATCCACGAAACAACTAAAACTAAGACATAAAAAATCTCAAAAATTGACCTGCAAAACACTAACCAAAATTCAACTTATCACTATGGACTTGTGGCTCTATAAAGACCATTTTTTAGGGTTTTCAAACGATGATAGAGAGGAGACAAAGGCAAGACTGCTAGCAACGAAAAGAAGGAGAAGATCTTGAAGTTGGAGACTAGGGAGAGAGATTCAAGCTCTTAGAGTTCTAGTTTGTCATTTTACGTTTATATTGAAGTTCATAATAATGTTTTGTGTTTCTATTGTCCAAGTTATGAACTAATTTAGTTTTCTAGTGGATAGATGGATCCGATACTCGATTTTATATTTTAAGATTTGTTTGATGTTTATTATTAATTGAGTCTTCATGGTTTATTTATATTTCTCGTTGCTTACTGCTTTTGATCCCTTGATCACTGATTGAATGTTCATAGACTTGGGGGCGACACTCAAGAGAGGGTTTATTGGGTTGGAACAAGGGAAATATTACCTAGGTGATCATGAGACCGAGAGGAGATTGGGACCCTCTGACGTTGTAGGAAAAATCACAAAACCTAAGGAGTTGCTAGGGTTTTGGTTTTTATCGAGAGATCAAAATCAAACCTTGGTGATATGTTCTAGTTCGACACTCGAGAAAGGGAACTAGAGACTTTAGGATTCTTGACTTATAAACTAGAAGAACATATTAATGATAAACATAGCTAATCTACATAGATGACGGTTAGGTGAAGTTGAATATTTAGATTTTTCTCTATCGATATTCCTTCATTATTTGATTGTTTATTTATTTAACACCTATGAGGTCTAAGGTGAGAAATCTATTGTTAAGAAAGTGGCAAGAATACATGAGGTTGATCCTATAGCCGCATTGTCAGCACAATTATCAACCCTTACACTTCAACTAGCAACATTAACACATCAAGGAGCCCCTCCTACCACTAAATCTGTGGCAGTTACAAATATGGCGTATTCGAGAGTTTGTATGAATGCAGAGCACTTACAATTTGAGAATGATCGGGCATATAATTATAGGGGTACTGCACAACTACCAAATCAATATCTCCCGGAAAATTGCAATCATGAGGACTTCTCCTACTCTAATACAAGGAATATTTTGCAATCTCCATCGGGCATACGTATGCAAACACAAGAGATGAAACCTTCTTCGGAAGATCTTTTAAGTGGCTTTATAGCGAAGTCTAAAGCGAAGATTGATAGGACCGAATCAAGGATGGATGCTTTGGAGACTTTGATGAAGAATATGGAGGTTCAAATTGGGCAAATTTCTTCAGCCATTAGTGGGCATCAACAAAGCTCATTCCCAAGTAACACTGGAGTGAATTCTAAAGAGCAGTGCAATGCTATTATTCTTAGAAGTGAAAAGGAAGTTGAGGGAGTTCATCCACAAGATAACACTAATAGCTTTCCCACACCTCCAACAAGTAGCCTTGAGGAAGAGAATATCAAGCACAAGGACACTGAAGCAGAGCTATAGGAGAGACCCTACAAACCCTACAGTGATGTGGAACATGGTGACTTGACTCAGCGGGCTAATAAGGAAGAGGTGTTGTTTACCATCTACAACACATCAAATTTTCAAGAGGCGGAGAACACTTGCTACCAGATAGACATTCTTGGAAGTTGTGATCAAGAGGTCCTTACGAAAGAAACACCAAACGATCCCTTTGAGCAGGATATTATCAAAGTAGAGTATCAAGATTACCCTCCTCCAATGGAATGGAAGGACCCGTATTTAATATCTCATGTTGAGGAAGACGAGTGGTTGAATCATTTCGGGGAGCAAAAGTGAAAAGATGGGTATTCCTATTGAGCCGAAAGAAAAAGGTTAAAAGATGACTTTGGCCTAGATAAAAGGAATGTGATTGATGATCCACCTTGAAGTGACAAAGAGGAGTTGAGCTGAGGAGTTTAAACTAAGTGCTTGTTGGGAGGCAACCCATTGGTTTCCTTTATGTCTTTATTTATTTATTTGTTTTATTTAGATGCTTAGTATCCACCTTTGCCAATGATATGTCTTTTTATATCTCTTTCCCAGGTTCTAAATCAACTTTGGGGGTCATTGTGCGAGATACATGGAGAGGATGGAAACCTTATGTGGAGACTTCAATTCTTTGGGTTCAAGGAGGTTTTCTCAACCTCTCTTTCTTTTATTTCCATCCATTCTCTAATTATGTTTTTATTGTGAAGCATTGAGGACAATGCTTCACAAAAGTTCGTGTAGGAACAGTCATCCCATTATAAATATATTTGAAGTTGCATCCACACTTGAAAGCCATGTTGTGGACACTTCCTCTGCAACTCCTTGAACCGTTCCCATGACTCATATAATAACTCAAACTCCAACTGTTTAAATTGAACTATTTCAGCAAGTAGCTGGGCCGTCTTCGCCGGTGGAAGGAACTTTTGAATTAACTCTTCTCAAGTAGCAATACTCCCCAATTGCAATGAATGCAACCATGTTCTTGCCTTGTCCCTCAAAGAGAAAGAAAATAACCGCAATCGGATGGTCTCCTCGGTAACGCCATACATCTTTGCCATGTCGCACAACTCTAAGAAAGTTTGTTGATGATTGGTCGAGTCTTCAAATGGAGAACCACCAAATTGGTGTTGTTGGACCATTGTGATCAAAGTCAGCTTCAACTCAAAATTATTGACATTGATTGGCATGTGAACAATGCCCGAATAGTTATCATGGATGACTTGTTTGAAATAATCAGAAAGAAGTAATTGGTTGTTCTCGGCTGCCATTGCTTGAAAAAACCTGTACAAATAAAAAACAAAGTAAAAGAAAATAATAAAGATAAATTCTAGATTAAAATCAAAGATACTTAGCAACGATATTAGTGGGAATAGAGTAGAATCAACCCTCGCTTACGGCACCAAAAACTTGTTACGTGCAAATCGCAAGCGTATGGTGTCAAGTTAAAATATACCGATAAGAATCGGGTTATCGTCCTCTAGGATTGAGTACTCTCACTAATTACTATAATTAATAACCTTAACTTTATCTAGATGATCAAATTCGATGAAAAACTTAATTAAAAAAATAAATAAATAAACAATCAAATAATGAAGGAATATCGATAAGGAAAAGTCTAAAGATTCAACTTCACCTAATCGTCATCTATGTAGATTAGCTATGTTTATCATTAATATGCTCTTCTAGTTTATAAGTCAAGAATCCTAAGGTCTCTAGTTCCCTCGCTCGAGTGTCGCACTAGAACATTCATCAAGGTTTGATTCTGAACTCTCGATAAAAACCAAAACCCTAGCAACTCATTAGGTTTTGTGATTCTTCCTACAACTTCAAAGGGTCTCAATCTCCTATCAGTCTCATGATCACCTAGGTTATATTTCCCTTATTTCAACCCAATAAACCCTCTCTTGAGTGTCGCCCACCAAGTCTATGAACATTCAATCTGTGATCAAGGGATCAAAAACATTAAGCAACGAGAAATATAAATAACCATGAAGACTCAATTAATAATAAACATAAAACAAATCTTAAAGTATAAAACCGAGTGTAGGGTCAATCTATCCACTAGAAAACTAAATTAGTTCATAACTTGGACAATAGAAACACAAAACATTGTTATGAACTTCAATATAAACATAAAATGACAAACAAGA
>JAYMFD010003459.1:17500-32305 GCA_035771175.1 Paratinospora sagittata | reverse complement strand
GAATTTTTATCCCCATAACTATTGTCTCCAATACAGGGTTGATTCCTTCTTCTGGAATTCCCACGTAATTCATGGCTTCGTAGAAGGATCTCACCAAGTTGTAAGAGACGTGGCCCTCAACCGTTGTTATGTTCAACCAACCCACAGTTGCGAGTTTGTTGTGAAGGATTGGGTGGAGGCGGAGATCTCTGTTGTCGATGCTCCTCATAGTCATAACATCCCTTTTGGACAATTCCTTGAGTCTAGTGAGAATTGATTCCCGGCTAGTGGAAGTTGCTCCTTCACTTGAGGTCATTCTTTACTGAAAGGAAAATAAATTTTTGAAACACACAAAATATATTCCTAATATTTTTAAGATTTATGCCTTGTCAGTTGGATACGATTTTATATTTTTCTCATGATGTTTATGCCATCATGTAATCAAAATTCTTCATTAGCAATATGATATATATATATAAATAGACATATATATATATATATATGTAATCATAACTGTATATATAGTTTCCACAAATCAACTATATATATATATTTGAAATTTAAACTATATCTAAATCATATACAGTTTTCTTAGATATATATTTAATACAAATTTTAACGATATATATAATTCATATATATATAGTTCTATATATATCTAATAACATTTTTAAATTTTTTTTTTTCAATAATATGATAGATATATATATTTAATCATAATTATACATATAGTTTTTAATAAATCATGACTATATGTATATTTAAATTAAACTGAATTAAAAATTATATAGTTTTCTAGATATATATTTAATACAATCTCACTATATATAATTGACATATATATATAGTTCTAGAGATATATATATCTAATAAAATTTTTCATTCAAAATTTTTTTCATTATCAACATAGTATATATATATCTCCTATATGCATAGATATATAGATATATATATTTAATCATAACAATATATATAGTTTTCATTAATCACAACTATATCTATATTTCTAAACTATATAAAACTATATAGTTTTCTTAGATATATATTTAATATAAATCTTAACTATATATAATTCATATATGTAGTTCTAAAGATATATATATCTAATGAAATTTCTCTTCCCCTAATTTGGTGGACTTGGGCGGGCCGAGGACCGTATGCTCTGATACTATTAAATGTCACACCTCGCCCGGACGCGCCTAAATCGGCGGTACACTCGCGGACGGGGCGCGCATTTGGAACATTGTTATAACAATGGTAACAACATAGTGCACAACGGAAATATATGTCACACAGTACAAATCTGATTTCATTTAATTCATAATTTATTTGTACATAAAACGGTCAAGGGAACATACTCTCCAAAATCCTCAATGAATAATACAAATGGTACAAAATGTGGGCCTCATAACCTGCACCCAATCCAACCTAATTTCCTGTGAAAAATTGGATAATAATGGAATGAGCTTAACACGCTCAGTGGGTAAATAGTTCATGAGTATAACAATTAATAAAGCATACTTCAATATCAAATATCTTAAATACACATGTGAGCATCATAATCAATTAATATGTACGTATGCATGACACCGTCTCGTAATGGTTTGATGAACGTACATCGCCTGAGTTCACGTGCATGTGTCCTTCCCCGGGCGTAGCCAGGTTCTCACTGTACATCCCTCCTCAGGAACGATGCTCTGGATTCATGTACTGATGTCCCTCCCCGGGCGTAGCCGGGTTCTCATGTACGTCCCTCTCCAGAGAAATAATATGAATAGCGAGCAATGCTCCTAACTATTCTATGAGTCATAAACCATATACGTCCTTAGGTGGTGATATGTATGATGTCAATGCATGAACTGGTCTAGTCTTTTCTTGACATTTAGACTGACTTTGGCAACGTCTGGTGATCCTTATTAGGGTCGGTATCACGACGTGCAAGGTTAGGACATTCAGTATTACATGTATAAGCTGATAGCTTTCAATAAGACCAACTAGATCAGTCCCCAGTTGAGAGGTGAGACACAAGGTCTGCTTAAATACCAATCGCCTAGAACAGCCCGCTGCCTCCCGTTAACTATTTAAAGTTACTGAGGACAAGACCGAGTCTAGTTGGGTCAGATTGACCACAAATCCGGCATTATAACAATATAATAAGTGAATTCCAAGTGTACAGGCATAAGTGCGGCAGTATAAACATTATATGACATAATGCAGTGTAAATGAACAGTAGACATAATAATAATTGAATGTAAACTTTAATAAAAGTTATAAAACACGTAAACGTATGTTTCGTTCCCCACCTTCAGATAATAACTTCTTCTTTTTCAGATCTGGCGCTTTCTTCCGGACAGAACTTCGTCGTACTGCACTGAGAGTCTCGGACAGATAGTCTCAAAAGACTAAAAACTCAATATGAGTGAAAAAAAGAGGAAAAATCACAATTTGGAGTGAATTTGGTGTGAAAAATGAAGAGGGGAGGATTGGTTTATATAGAGTTTTTGGCACCTGAAAGTCCAGGCATGTATCTGGACTTCTAGGCATGTGTCTGGACGTCCAGGCATGTGTCATGTGCCACGTGCCTAAAATTCCAGGCATGTGCCATGTGCCATGTACCTGAACTTCCAGGCATGTGCTTTATCCTAAAAAAAATTATTATTATTATTTTTTTTTTGTTGAAATACAGGATGTTAGTAAAAAATAAAAAAGAGATAGGTGCAAAGCAGATTTCCACTTAATTAAAAAAAATAATAATAATAAATGATCGTTTTTTTTCTTTGTCATCCTCAATTAATAGCTTTTTTTTTTTTTTTTTTGTGTCAAAATGATCCTCAATTAATAGTTGAAGCGACCCTTATCTATAATCTACTTCTCTAAATTGTCTTGTACGAGTGGATGGGATGATGCAATTGTATAAATAATACTGACAAAAAAATTAATTGGAAAAAGAATTAATGAGCTGGGTTATAAGCTAGCCTAGGAAAGGAAAGGTATTATTTATTTATTTTTATTTTTATTTTTATTTTTATTTTTATTTTTATTTTTGACGTCAAAAGAACGACTTCGTCATATATAAGATCACGGGTTGGGTGTTTGAGCGTGCTCTGTGGTTCCCTGAGTGAGTGAGAGGTATTAGAAGGTACAAAGAAAGCTGAAAAAAGAAAAAGGATTGTATTAGATGATGAATGATGAGCTGCATGCTTTTTATTTATTTATTTTCATTTTTATGTAAGATATATTTATATATATATATATATAAAATACCCTGTAAAAGTATACTTAATTATTTATAAATAGTTAGTTTTCATAATATAGAGGACATACTTAGTAGAAAAGCATAATTCATGTTATTATATTTTTATTGTAATGTAAATATTTAAAAATTTAGATATCAAATTTATTCATAATTTTTCACAAAACCAGCGATATTATTTTTAAGATTTGAAATTTTTGAGAACAAGTAAAAGCGTATTATATACATTCCAAGCATATATTTATTTCAATTAGTCGAGATACATTCAATAATTAATTCATACTTCTATCTATTCTATCGACATTCAGTAACTAATTTTTACATTTTCTCTTCATTTACACCGAAATAATAAGCCTATAAAATTAATAAAAAGATTGATTGTATAATTTTTAATTGTGAATTAAACAAGTTAGATAAAATAGTATCTTAAACTATTAAATCATTGTTACAGTAAATAACATATTGAAAACCCAAAATAAAGATGACTCTCAAATTAATAAATTATTCAAAATTTTAATATTAATATTACATTAAATTCAAAAAATTGAAAAAAGAATCAAACTAATTTTAACACGAAAAAAGAAAGAATTTAAGTATTAAGAAATTTAAACGATCTTATAATAGATCTTAAAGATAATAATTTTACATCATAAAATTTTATTTATCTTGACGTAGAAGGAGTAGGTTTATATTGTAGACATATTTTGTTATATTTATTTCAAAAAGTAGAATTTTTATTTTGTTAGAGTTTAGAATGATATTACAAATGAATCTATCAAAGCCTAAGTCAACATTTGAATTATAATTTATTTAGTAAAAGTTGTATTTTAAATATTTAAGAATTAAAGTGTTGGGACTTTCTACATTTAAAATAAGTTTATTTAAAATTTACTTCACATATGATAATAATTACGAAAAAAATATAAAATAAAATACTAAGAAAACTATTTTTTTTCCTTGAAATTATAAAGATCTCATTTGATTTTTTGTTAAATGAAATTAAATTATTAAGAAGATCAACTATGCTTAATTCTAACAAAATAAAAACTCTTATCTTGCAAATATTTTATATTTTTACATTACGTGTGTTTTTCGCATATATTAAATTTAAAAAATATTCATTTTAATTGAAAGAAACATAAAAATACCCCAATATGCATTCTTATATTAAACTTTTTTTTTTATATATTAAACTTCCAGTAAATTGAAAAGTAAGTTTTTCATTGAGTTAAAAGAATATTCAAATAAAAAAATAACATATGTTTCCTGGCAAGATAAAAAGAAAAAAAGGAGTTAAGGAAAAAAATAAAATGACGTGTGGATGCATCAACACCAGTGTAACACCCCGTAATTTTAATTAAATACATACGTTGAAGTACACGTATATCGAGATGTATAAGACACGTATTTTATACGTAGGAGCTAAATATACGTGTGTATGATTAGAAAATAAATAAAATTATTAATTGAAGATGATATATATGGGATCATCTTATATGGGTGCTTACAAGTTAAAAATTAGAGTTGAATTAAATTGATTAATTTATGGGGTTGGTTAATTAAATATGTATATTGAGTGTATCGAAGAAGGAAAAAAATGAATAAAGTTATTGTTCATTTGCGGGTACAATACTCGTATGTAATAAAAAAAACGACGAAAAATCAAAACAACCGAAGTTGCTGGAAGGAGAGAAACAGAAGAGGAAGGAAGAAAGGAAAAAAGAAAGAACGCGGGATTCGCATCCAATCGGGCCTCGCGGTAAGTGCTTTTCACTCTCTTTCTTCGTAAAATTATTATCTAAGCTAGACGTAATGATTCTAGCGGAGTAATTTTGACTGTGGGAGCCGTTTTACGGCGTTTTGACAAATTGGGGTTTTGACCCAACGTGAATGAAAATCCGTTAGGAAGATAGAAAAACACTCCCTAGACTGTAGGGACCCCGAATATGTGGTTAGATTTCATTTATGTGTTCATTTGGAATTTTTATAACTGTTGGAAGTTAGAATGTATATTGGGGACTTTTTGAATCATACCCGATGAAACGCCAGTTTAAGGCTATAGAATGGTAGAATGCACTGTTGCGAGTGCATCGATGCTACTTTCATGATTTTTGGAGACCGTTTGACAATTTTAGTACAATGTACATCTTTCGAATGAATAGTGACGATGTAAACAGTGATATAAATAGAGTTATAAACAGTGATATGAACAGTAATGTGAATAGTACTATGAACAGTGATATAAATAGTCTATGAACAGTGATGTGAACAATGAATAGTACTATGAACAGTGATGTAAACAGTGATGTGAATCCAATGGAACTCTATTTTCACTATTATTTCTTGTGAAAATATCTAGATTGACCACAGAAACGAGATAGTAGTTTCTTTAACTGCTTGTGAGTCCTAAATGGATTTATTATTAGTGATTTGAAGTGAGTTAAGAAATTAAAGATGTATGAATAAATGAAATTGAATTATGGAGTGATTGTGACAGGTTAAATTAGTTGGATTTAACTTGGAGCTGGACTCGAAAGCGACGATGATTTGGTTGAAGTTGAACGTGTTGTACAGTGAGTATAGTTTCCTTGATTTGGTTCTTGTATGCCATTGTACACAGATAAATTGTTTGATTGTATGCATGTTATATTATAGTAATGCATCGAGTTTTATGGATCATGCAAACTGATTTTAGCAATTGGAGTTTGTAATGATGTCATTTCGTTAGGAATTAGATCCGGATGAGGTTTTGCGAGTCCTCATTGTCAGTAGGTCTGTCCTAACAAGGGTTGCGATCCTTGAAATGACTGTGAATTGGGTAAGGAGAGGCGGTGGCTACCTTGTAACGGCCATACAAGGGTTAGACTCGCTCTCTTGCCTTGAGGAGGAGGGAGATTGTACATTGTGTTATTGAAAACTCATGCCATTTATGTTGTTGACATGTATAATATATTCGTTGAATGATGCATGTGTGAATAAGTGTTTGAAATGATTTTAAATGTCATATTTTTCTAAATGTATATAATTGTCATCTCAAGAACTATATTCACTGAGCTGTTGTTTGCTCACTACATTTCCTCCAATATTTCAGGTATTGTGTCGAAGGGAAAGGAAAATCCGTGAGTGATAATCACGTGAGCCTTTGTCTGGTATGTGTATGTATGCTTGGAGGAAATAGGTTATATTTTTGTTATTTTGATATGTATAATAATCACACATTATATCTATGTAGTATCATCTAAATGAGATGTGTGGGCATATATATAGCTTAATATATTGGATGATGAACTGAAAAGTTGATGTGGGAATGAATGGAATGATTATTGGATTTGTTTTGTGATATATCAGGAAAAAAAAATGTGAGTTGAGATGCTGTCAAAATATTTGGAAATTGTGGGAATTTAATCATCTCAGGAGTCCTTAACCAAATTTCTTATTATCTCTTATCATCAGTCATTAGTTAGCTTAAACTTAGCTAACTTGCTTTATCATTTTCAGAGACTTAATCATTTTCTAAGATGGTCTCTACTCAGAGTCTTAAATTCTTTACTCCGTCTACTGTCAGACTGCCAGTTACGATAGGTGAGTCTCTTCTCCTGAAAGTTTCCATACCTTTCACATATCTTTTCATTTCATCTGGCTTATCATTGAGACCTTCTCTTTTTTTATTGTTACTTCAGTCTTAACTATACATGTTTTTACAGAAGTACTCACACCATTAGCACCCACATCTGGAGCTATCAATGGTTCAAGCCTCTGTCATTCTCACATTACAACTTTGCCACAAGCTCATAAGCTGTGCATTTCGTTGTTGTTGGGTAGTTATTAGCCATATATAAATTTATTATCGCTGGATTACATCCAGTTCTTTTTCTTTCAACCTTCTGATCTTTTCGTGATCAGCAATTTTCATTGTTAATCTTGACTGGTCTTTTCCAAATCTGGAATTCACCGACACAGGTGATTCTCAGTCAAGATAACATATTGGATAGGCTCAACATAATAGGACTACCCATATATATACCCATACAATCAATCATAATATCATAAAGTTTTTATCTTTTTAAAGATTTTAAACTTAAGCTCTGATACCAATATTGTCACGACGCCCCTGACGTAGGCTGACGTCATGACCGGCACAGTGTACTATACACTGTACATACCCATATACAGTATACAATACACTGTCAGCCTCACGAACATTCACTAGCATAATGATGGCACTCTAAAGGTTTGATAATAAGCCTTATAGATCTCCAACTTGTTGATTTGAAAGTGGAGTTATTGTTATTGGTGCCACAGGATATTATTAAATACACAAGGTTGGTATATAGGCCTTGAAATTTAGTGTGGCTGACTCAGTTTTGTTAAGGGTCTTACCACAGAAAGGTCAAATGAGATTTGGAATAAAAGGAAAGCTTGCACCGCAATTTGTTGGACCAGTAAAGATCCTTGATAGGATGGTCCATTGGCTTACCGATTTGCTCTACTTCCACAGTTGATAAGTGTCCGGAATAGTGTCTATATATTGATGTTGAGGAAATGTCATTCGGAATTCCATATATGTTATGGATATAACTCAACTCTTAGTTGGGGAGGATATCACGTATCAAGAAGAGCAACACGAGAGCTGAAATATAAAATGCGGGAGCAGTTTTCTGGGATTGAGTATCACTTGAGGAATAGTCCTTGATTCTAAATTTCCGGGATGAAATTCCTTACGTTGGGGAGATTGTAACATCCCGTAATTTTAGTTAAATACATACATTGAAATACACGTGTATCGAGATATATACTACACATATTTTATACGTAGGAGATAAATGTACGCTTGATAATACACGTATTTTATATGCAGGAGCCAAATATACGTGTGTCTGATTAGTAAAGAAAGAAGATGATTAATTTATGGGGTTGGTTAATTAACTATGTGAATTGAGTGTATAGAAGAAGAAAAAGAGGAATAAAGGAAGAAAAAAATAAAATAACAATTAAGTACTGTTCATTTGGGGGAACAGTACCGTAAACAGTACTAAAAAAAAATGAAACGTAGGAAAGTAGTTGCAGAGAGCGAAAGACCGAGAAGGAGAAGAAGAAAAAGGGGAACGCGGGATTCGCGTCCAATCGGGCCTCGCGGTAAGTGATTTTCACTCTCTTTCTTCGTGAAATTACTATCTAAGCTAGATGTAACGAGTCTAGCAGAGTAATTTTAGCTGTGGGAGCCGTTTTACGGCGTTTTGACAAATTGGGGTTTTGACCCAACGTGAAAACAAAATACGCTAGAAAGGATGAAAAACACTCCCTAGACTGTAGGGACCCCGAATATGTGGTTAGATTCCATTTCATGAGTTTTGGAGACCGTTTGACAATTTTAATACAATTTACATGTTTCGAATAAATAGTGGCGAATAGTTCTATGAACAGTAATGCGAATAGTAAACAGTGATGTAAATAGTGATGTGAATAGTGAACAGTGATGTGAATAGTGAACAGCGTTGTGAATAGTACTATGTGAATAGTAAATAGTGATGTGAATGAACAGTGATTTGAAAGCATAGAATCGTAGAGAACTGAATTCCGGACGTTTCGATACTAAGATCGTGATTTTTGGATATGATTTGATATTTTTAGTAGCTAAAGATATGATAAATGGTGATTGTCATGAGAGTCTGGTTCATTTCAGTGTTTACATTGAGAGCTTAAGTGCATGGATAAATGCTCTTGTGGACGCATTTTGATGGACGTTTATTGTTGCTCGGATATATTGGCTTAGAAACCCCGTGTAGCCACTGTGAGTATAGTTTTCTTGATTTGGTTCTCGTATGACATTGTACACATACAAAATGTTTGATTGTATGCACGTTATATTTATATATAATGCCTTGAGTTTTATGGATCATGCAAACTGATTTTAGCAATTGGAGTTTGTAATGATGTCATTTCGTTAGGAATTAGACCCGGATGAGGTTTTGCGAGTCCTCATTGTCAGTAGGTCTGTCCTAACAAGGGTTGCAATTCTTGAAATGACTGTGAATTGAGTAATGAGTGGCTGTGGCTACCTTGTAACGGCCATACAAGGGTTAGACTCGCTCTCTTGCCTTGAGGAGGAGGGAGATTGTGCATTGTGTTATTGAAAACTCATGCAATTTATGTTGTCGACATGTATAATATATTCGTTGAATGATGCATGTGTTGAATAAATATTTGAAATAATTTTAAATGTCATATTTCTCTAAATGTATATATTAAAATGAAGAAAGCTATACAAAGGATTACTTTCTTATATACTAAGGACGATGAATATCACTATCTACAAGGTTAGCCAAATAAACTAGCATCTCTGTTGGAGAGAAAAGAACTTCATCACCAAACGGACCCAAGAATAATTCTTAATAGCAGATAATCCAAGAATAAATTTTCCAGGGAATTGAGCAGCCATTTGTAAGAGAGTTAACTAACACATAGCGTAACTTTGAATGATCATGGGATTTTTAGAGTTTGGGTCCTAAAAGTTTGGATTTTTATAGCAGAGGTCTCAAAGTTTTAAAATTTAGATTTTGGGTCCTCTGCAACTCACTTTTAATCAAATCATTGTAACTCGGTTGGTGTGCCTGACTTTTTTGCCCTTCTTCCTAATAGCAACTCACATGACCCCTCGGTAATTACTATTTCTTATCGATCGGTAAAAAACTTCAAATAAATATAATTTTAACATTTTAGCTCTGATTTTAGTGATTCAGGATGCGTTGGAAAGATCATTTCTTCCTCTTTCCAACGCATCTTGAATCCCTCAAATCAGAATTAAAATGAGAAAGTTATGGCTATTTGAAGTTTCTTACCGATCGATAAAAAACTTCAAATAGCCATAACTTTCTCATTTTAACTTTGATTTTAGCGATTCAAGATGCGTTGGAAAGATATTTTCTTCCAAATGCATCTTGAAAGAAATTTTAACTCCTATTTCTAACTCATTTTGAATGGCTTAAATTAGAGTTGAAACTAAGAAGTTATCGTCATTTGAAGTTTACGTTATGATCGGTCGACACGGGTATATAAACTTCAAATGACCATAAATTCTTCGTTTTAACTCCGATTTGAGAGATTCAAAATGCGTTGGAAATAAGAAGAAAATATATTTCCAAAGCATTTTCGATCACTCAAATCTGAGTTAAAATGAGAAAGTTATGGCTATTTGAATTTACTTACCGATCAGTAAACTTTCTTACTAATCGGTAAGAAATTTTACTGATCGATAAGTAAATTCCAATAGCCATAACTTTCTCATTTTAACTCCGATTTGAGTGATTCAAGATGCGTTGGAAAGAGGAAGAAAGGATCTTTTTCAACTCATCTTGAATCATTAAAATTAGAGTTAAAATAAGAAAGTTATAAGTATTTGAGTTTACTTACAGATCGGTAAGAAACTTCAAATAGCCATATATTTCTCATTTTAACTCTGATTTGAGTTATTCAAGATGCATTGGAAAAAGAAAGAAAGGATATTTTCAACTCATCTTGAATCACTAAAATCAGAGTTAAAATAAGAAAGTTATAAGTATTTGAGTTTACTTACAGATCGGTAAACTTTCTTACCGATCGGTAAGTAAATTCAAATAGCCATAACATTTTCATTTTAACTTCGATTTTAGCAATTCAAGATGTGTTGGAAATAAATTTTCTTCCTCTTTCCAACGTATTTTTAATAGCTTAAATCGGAGTTAAAACGAAGAAGTTATGGTAATTTGAAGTTTATATACCCGTGTTGATCGATCGGACCGTAAACTTCAAATGACCATAACTTCTTAGTTTTAAATCCAATTTAAGATATTAAAAATTATTTGAAAATAGGAAGAAAGGATCTTTCCAACACACCTTGAATCACTCAAATCGGAGTTAAAATGAGAAAGTTATGACTATTTGAAGTTTCTTACCAATCGGTAAATTTTCATATCGATCGATAAGAAATAGCAATTACCGAGGGGTCACGTGAGTTACTATTAGAGAGAGGGAAATCCAACCTCTTACAAGTATATACCCACCCCTCCCCGTGGGAAATCCAACCTCTTACAGGACTGACTATACCCACCCCAACAACCTGACCAGCATCCAGCTGCCCCTCCAACCGGGTCCACAGTCAAACACCGCAGCATAGGCTGCGCCAAGCAAAGAAACGAGCACACCTGGAAGGAACGTTATCCCGGCGCTCCCCCGACTCAAACTCTTGTCTCCGTGTAATAGACTCGGCACACGAACACCTGGACCAACGGGCTGCTGGTTAAAAACCCAAACTTTCAGGACCCAAACTCTAAAAATCTCAATGATAATTCTAGGCACACCAAGGGATATAAGTAGCTTGGTCCCTAATTATACTACCATAACTAGATCTAGTACTTGAAAAAGAACCATCTGAAATGAGAGCAACCCACCCTGGAGGAGGGGGAGACCATTTAACCATAGAAACAATGTCATCAGTCCAGTTAAAATGAATGTCCCATTGTAGAGCCAAAAATCTTGCCCATTTACTACATGGATTGGAGTTAGTAGAAGCACCCATTTTACACCTGACATCCGTCTGAATATCCTTGATGATGAGATTAATCAATCTAGCTTGAAGTAATTTCCTTCTGCAATTTCTTTCCCACCACAAATGATGAACAGTTGCAGAGAACGCCAACTTATATAATGACAAAATTGGCAGGGGAAGGAGCTGTGCAATATTTCAGAATCCCATTACCTTCACGTTCCCAACTAAAGCCAGATCTTTTGTGAGGGGAACACAATTTGAGAATGTCCTGCCAAACAAGATTAGCAAAAGGGCATTTGAAAAATAAATGTTTAATGTTTTCTCTACCTAGCCAGCAGATAACACATGTAATATTAATATTTATATTGAATTTTCTTAATCTGTCAGCAGTTGGTAATCTACCCAAGGTAAGTCTCCATAGAGTCAGGCTATGCCTTGGAATGTTGTCTTTGAACCATATCAAATCACTCCAAATAAAGGGTGAGTGTTTTTCTATGAAGAATTCCCGAGCAGAGGAAGTGGTAAGAACACCTTTAGCATCAAAACGCCAAACCACTCTAGCTATCATCTTCTGAACTTGATAAAGATAAAGGTGAAAGATTAAAATAAATAAAAGAAATGGAGAAGTATACCTTTTGTAACACATTGTACCTTTGATCAAACATTTTTCGTTAACTTGTACGTATTGTCAGACATATCTATATGCGTATATGTGTGTAGGTGGCCGTAAAATGTCATGTTTTGAATGTATCCTTAATCTTAGTGTCATAGGAACATTGAGGCCCTAGGTAGGAACTCTAGGGTGGAAAAACTTTGAAAATTCAAGTCTGGACATTAGGAGCTTGCTCCCAGAGTGGAGGAGTACACTCCCACCTTGGAAAAGTGCGCTCCGGTGGTGGTAGACAAAATTGAGCTCTCGGGAAAATGGAGAAGCTCACTCCCAGCATGGGAGAAGCATGCTCTTTGCGATAACAAAAAGCAAACTGATTTTCTAGGCAAGGAGGAGCATGCTCTTGGAGAGGAGACGCGAGCACCTACCTATTTTTATAGCTTTTTTAAAAAAAGTTGGTGTGGCGGTTTGTGCTCCTATAAAAGAAAATTCTCGACTTTTCTTGCTCATTTGAGTTGATTCTGGTTTCAGATAAACGGAGAACGAAGGGGGAAGTAAGGAACAAGCTAGGGTTCGGATTTTGGGAGCTAAGGTATAAGCATTTCTTTGCCCAAAATTCATGGATTCTTGTATCTCTTTTCGAATTATACTACATATATGAGAATGGATTGATTTGGTTGATGTTTGATAATTTGTGATAAATTGGAAGTGGACAAACTCGTGGGTTTTGATGGTGGATTATGCTTTTAATTGAATTAATGATGAAAAGTGAGTTTAAATTATGCAAAATCAGCTAGAAAAAGGGGTTGCATGAGGTACATGATCAAACCCTCCTCCAACTGAAGGAACTGAGGGTTTTAGGAGTTAGTTGATCATTGTAAGATGTTTGATTCAACTAGAAATTGTAGTAAAATTTGTCCTTGTGTTGTTTACAGATTTGTAATGTAAAATTGTGAGTTGGATACATTGAGTTGATTGAGCTGCATGTGCAGTAAGTATGTGTATTGGATTGATACATCTTCCAGCTTGTACATTGATGAAGATTAACATTTTAAATGGATTATAGTTGTGTTTAGCAATTGAGTGTCTTGAATTGTGTTGGCAGGTTTAGAGTTGTAGAGGTTGATTGGATTGGGTGATTGGTGGTAGGAAGATATTTGTGAGTATTTTTTACCTTAGTAATTATGTATGGCATTGTACAATATAAATCTGATTGTGAAATGATAAGCATGTTAGAGTATATGTGATGTATAATGTATTTTAGCATGTTTTTATGTTTTTTTTTTATTTAAGTTTCTTTCTTTAGAGAAGTTTCTATTTTGGTAAATTTATATTTTAGTGATAGTTTTTAAAATTCATTTTTATTATTTAAGTGTATTAAAAAGTGGTTAGAAGTGTCTAAATAGAATTCTAATAGGATTCAGAAGTTACTGACCAAAAAAAAAAAGGATTAGGAAGTTGTTATTATGTTATAGATAACTTAGAAAACTTAATTTTAGGTGTTTTAGGTAGTTTAGAAGTTATTTTAGGAGAGTTATCTATATAAGGAGCTCCAATTACAAAATTCAAAAAAATTGAATAGCAATTATTTTCTTTTTGAGAATTCTATTCCATAGAATTTATTTTGGATTATTTTTGAGTATTTTCGTTTTTGCTTTCACGACGAATCTACATCAAAATTAGTATTAGAGCCAAGTTTGATCTTTTTTTTTTTTTCGTCAATGGTGTCGAAGAGAAGAATTGGAAAACCCGTAATCAATTCTTAGGTCGATCAACTTGTAGAATTGGAAACCAATAATCTCAAAATTGTGAATCAACGGTTGAAAGTTGTTTTACGCTTGACATTGTCACAGCTACAACTTCAAGAATCGGTCGTTGTCCAAGACAAGGAAAAAGTTGCGAGTTCTCACGGCAATCCTGCAATCACACTTCACGCTTCAAAAGGTCGAATCCGACCAATCTCATGCGATTAATCTAGATCGAAGGGATCAATGCTACTACAGGCACTTGCCTGCACCACAACCTCGTTGTGAGGTTTGTTTCACACCAATTACTATAGATGATCGGAATAATAAAGAAATTGAAAACTTGTTTGTTAATCAAGAGGGCTTTCAAATTCCACAATTATTGGGCAAGAATATTCT
Source organism: Paratinospora sagittata (assembly GCA_035771175.1). Lineage (NCBI taxonomy): Eukaryota > Viridiplantae > Streptophyta > Magnoliopsida > Ranunculales > Menispermaceae > Paratinospora > Paratinospora sagittata. The sequence goes on along the minus strand of JAYMFD010003459.1, from coordinate 17,795 downwards.
TATTAATGAGAATGATAAGCAATATGATGACCATGGTCAACCACCAATATTTGATAAATATGGTGATGAATCTAAGAAAGAGGTGGTTTATGGTGACAAAGGGAAATTTTTATTTGTTCAAAATTTATACTTGGTTAATTGAACAACTAAAGAGGGAGATGCGTGGATGGAGGAAGAATTTGAGAACTTAGTTGTTAGTCAAGGGGGTTTTCATATTCCACAACAAATTTGTGATGAAAGAAGGTGGGAGTCAAGATTAAAATTCAATATTCCTGAATTTCATGATGATCTCCAA
>JAYMFD010003459.1:0-15000 GCA_035771175.1 Paratinospora sagittata | reverse complement strand
ATGAGATTTCTTATTAATGGAAAAAGGAAAGTTTTGAGATTTCTTTTGGAGATTATAAGGCATGTGGTGGAATTTATCCAAGAATCTATAGGCATATGTTAACCAACCTTAGGCAAAAAAAATGATATCAACTTGCCCACTTTGGAAGCAAGCTCCAAGTCCTTAAGTAATAGAAGTAATGAAGGATGAAGATATGCTATAAATTGTGAGGCAGATGTGCAAGGACAAAGCCCTTGGGCTAAATGAATTTAATGCTAACTTTTTTTTAAGAGTAACTAGATAGGAGATTTGGGGGAAAAATGTTATAACAATCATCATTTCCTCCTTTTATTCTAGTTTTTTTTATATTTATTATATAAAAAAAAAAAAAAAAGAGTCAATGCCTGCTACATTAATCTAGTTCCAACAAACAACTATAGGTGATAGAATGGAGGACTATAGATCAGTTTAACTCTATAAGTTCATTTTGAAGATGTTACGCAATAAGGTACCTTATCCCAGAGATTCTTAGTAACCAATAGGCGCCTCTCGTCAAGGAGAAATTGGATAGAAGACAATACGTTGATGGCTAATGAGGTAGTTAGAGGCTGGAATAAATCCACTTCTAAGCTAGTAGTATTTATGATAATTGATCTATAAAAGACCTATGATTTAGTGGAATGGGTTGTATATTGCGTGTCATGAAAATGCATGATGGATCATAATTCCTTTATTGATTTAGTAGGTGGATCCAAAAGTGCACCTTCACCATGTCTTTTGCAGTTCCTGTTAATGGCTCCCTTACTGATTTGTTTAATGGAAGGAAGGGTCTTCATTGCCAACACAATCTTATATCACTTTCTTATGTACCATTCCCATGGATGCCTTACAAAGCCTAATAGGAGAAGTTACTGCTTCAAGTAATATTTTCAAAATCACATTGTAAAGCTAATGTTTCTCACTTGTTAATTGATGATAATATCATGGTTTTTATGTCCCCAATTGAGAATAGCTTGAAAAACCTAAAGGAAGTTATGAGGAACTTTAATGGGGTCGTGATATTGTTTTAAATAACAAAAAGTCTAATATCATCTTTAGCAATGGTACTAACAAGAAGTAGATCTATGCTAACATGTCAAAGTCATGAATGGGGTATGTTGGAAGTACACAAGTTTGAAGAGGAAGGAGATAATGAGAAACTTGAAATGATTTGTTTCTTCAACTTGATTTCAAATGTTATGGATACAAGGGTTTATATAGTGCTCAACATAAGCATCTCTAGATCAACTAATTAATGACATTTAAACTACATACATGAATCACTAAATCTAGACACATACATGTATGTACCTATGAACCAATCTCATACATGTATCATGATAAATGCTTATACATGAACATGAGTTAATGCACATGCATGTAGTAATTAAATGCAAATATATGAACCATATGCAATACATAAATCATGTTTAGTATAAATTACTAACAGGGTACCCAAGCTGAAGCTCAAATAGTTGATTGGTTTCTTATTAAGAAAGCTTATGCATAAGGTGGTTCAAAATTAAATATCAAGTACAAGATTCCTTTTAGATCTGTATTCCCCACAATAACTACTCTTGGGCTTGGGAGGGGATAGTGAAGATAAGAAGTATGTTGAGGCAAATGTGCGGTTTCCGCTTCGGGAATGGGAGAAATGCCAAGTTAAGAGTGATCATTAATGCCTATGGGGTGAAATATAGAAATGACTCCCTCATTTCAAGCAGTGATCCATTAGTTATGGTCAAGATATCCACTTAGAGCATTCTGTGGGGGTTGCCATTGAAGAATGAAGATAAGATCATCCAAGTCTCCTATCCAAGTGACAACTTCACCATCTCTTTTGACTGGGGCTGTGTGACAATGGAATTCTTTAATCCTATATAAGGATCTTATATTGTTTAAAGGAACTATTCTGAGGTACAACTTCTAGCTTTGGAGAATGGTGCAGGCTTCCCATAACGTACATGTTTATAACGCTTAATTTCAATCTAAATCTAGTGTGTAGCCTACCTATGCTCCACTTAAAGGAAGTCAATTTAACACATGTTCTTCTAGTATTCTTTCTCTAATCTTGTTGGGCAAGTTATCTTGATGAGATGTAGCCCTCTTAGAGAAAACGAAAAGTCTTGGGAAAAATGAGGAAATTAGATCTTAGAAGGTGGCATACCTGTCTACCAATCAATTCGTTGATAAAATGGTCTTTAGAGCTTAGTGTACCCGATGTGGATGATGAGGAACATAAGGTGAATGCAAGGGATTTGAATTTGATCTAGAATGACATTGCCTAAGAAGTCATCTTAAAGTCGTAGGAGGTTGCTTACAACAAACGAGCTTTATTGGTTTCTAAAAGGAAGAGGATTCATGTTAAATGGTGAAAGGAAGTGATCATAAATTCAAATAGCTCCATCATGCAACGTGGCAGAATCACATGGGCGATGTCGGACTAAACCGAGCACACGCACACACACACACTATACATCTCTTTTTTTGAATTATTAGGGGATGATAGGGAATGAGACATTGAACGATCTAACCCCACAACACCACGCATCTATTTTTCATAGCTAGACCTAGAGACCCAATGAGCGCCATCCTTCGTTTGACTTCTTAAAATTAGGATCCTTTTGGTTTAAGTTCATTGGGTCTTGGGTCTAGCTATGGTAAACAGATCCTCGGTGTTGTGGGGTTAGATTGTTAGTATCCCATTTCCTATTGTCCCCTAAAGATTTTTAAAAAAAAAATCTTTTTCCATTTTAAGAGTGAGTTATGGTGGTTTGATAATTTTTTTTTCTTTTTTGGGATAGTGGTATCCTTTTTCAGGACCCCACCCCCTATAGTCTGACTAATCCATAAAAATCGTATTTAATTTCCCTTTCTCCCCCCTTTCTCTTTTTATGAAAAGAGAAATGTACTCAACATTGCCATAGATGGTTAAAAATATTTAAGACTGCTATTTAATAGCGGCTGAGGAATTTATACATAGTGTGAGAAATACTATTTGTCTTATTTAATTTTACACGAGCTGGCATTCTTGATTTTAATAAAAATACTCATTTTATGATTTGGATCTCTTCTCAATTAAGCTTTTGATTCTTACATTTTAGCCCATTCGATCTCCTATTATAATTAGGAACCATTAGAGACATAAAAAATAAGTCTTCTAAACCTGTGCGATGACAATTACATTTCAAAAGAAGAACATAATGATCGATAAATGGTACGTGATTGTGATAAAGTATATATTAATGATATTATTAGAAAAGACTTTGTCAAAAGCTACATGCCATATAAATAGTAGATTTTTTGAATGTAATGGTTACTTGTTTTTGGCCTTTTGCTATTTATCATAACATATATAAAATGTGATAGTATATTTTTAATGCCATCAATAAACTTAGATGCTACTAAGTACTTCTTGCTGGTCATCAAGCATCCATGATAAAGAATTTTTCTTTTTTTTTTTGAAAATTCCTTGATAAAGAATTGGACATTCTTTAATTGTGACTTGAGTAACAACTTGAGTCATGGCCATGCTTGGGAATAGACATACTCCTCACATTGGGCATCCTTGCCAATACATATGTACTTGTTATTAGTTGCAAAATGATTTGCTTACTAGAGGTTATAAAATAATAGCCTTAGATATTGTTATTTATGTGTGATTAGTCCTAATTGGATTCTAACTTTCTAAAATGATTCAACTTCTTCCCTTTGATGAACCCTCAAACAAGGTAAAGTATTTGCAATTTCATAGAAAACAAAGCCGATTCAACATTGCTACAATCTAAATTAGTCTATATGCCTTTATTATTATTGGTGCAAGATTTAATCAATACCAAATATGTATACACGCATAAACCGTACATAAATTAATTATTTTATATTATATTATATTATATATTATATTATATCAATATAGTGTACATGTACATCTATGTTATCTGGTGGTAGTTACATTATACATATAATATAATATAACTTAGCTAATACAATTCCATATGATATATTGTAATAATCTAGACAGTTAAAATGTAAAATATGATATAACATAATCTAATTATATGATCTGTGACATGGTAAGTATGATACATATGTATATATATTATAATAGATGGAACATAACCTATGGCGGATAACACTCATGTGATATCATGCATTGTATGACGTTGGTGTTAATGGAAAGCATATATCTGTTGTAGAGAAGTTAGATGGAAATGGCAGAAAGAAAAAAAGAAAAAGAAAACAGGGGAGAATGAGAGAAGAGGGGAAAGAATAGAAGAAGAGAAAATAGAGGAGGAGAAGAAGAGAGTGGAAAGAGGGGAAAGAAGAGAGGTGAGGGCGAGGTTCCCTCATGAGCAGCAACAGTAGCAAGAACGTTGCTACTGTTGCTGCGTTTCTGTATGTAGCAAACTGCTCAAAACAGAGCATGTTTTTCGGCAACTTCTTCGTTGTTTCCGGCGAAAACTTGTCTGGTCATCATAGGGGATTGTCAATAAAGGGAGAGATGGGTGTATTGACATGAGAATAATAGCAAAACTACTAAGAAAACATGGTGGTGGCATCTGATGCCGCCATTGTCCTTTGATCCCAAAAACAGGGGATGGTTATGGTGAGGGAAGAAAGAGAAGAGAAAGGAGAAAAAGAAAGGAGTGGAGAGTTTGGTTATCATGGGTACTTGCGTTTCTCCGGCGCCATCGCGTGCTTCCATTGCTAGCACAAGGGAGAGCTCTAGGGAGAGATGAAGATGGTGTTGAGTGTGACGGCTAGGAAAAGGCCCTCTTATTAATGTAATAGGGTTGGGGTTTTGGGTAGTGATGCGGTTTCCAATATTCATCTTACATGAAGGAAAATTTAGAGTAGATAAAGGAGTAATTTTGGTTATTTCCAATAAAAAAGATTAGAGAATATTGTTGGAAAGGAAATGAGAGAAAAATGTAAATTTTCAAGCATGTGACAAATCATTGGCCATTAATAGATCGTTTTGTATGCATAGCGTGGCTAATGCATGAATATTCCCACGTGATTTTTTCTCACATTTCGATAATTGACGTCTAAAATTTATGAAATTAGGTTTCCATGGGTCTTTCGACATTACGAGCTCATCCGTGACATCGAATTTTCAGAACGAGGTTGTTTGATCATGTTCCCGTCTAATTTGGCTAAGAAATGTTTGTGTCGTTATTGTACGCGTTCGCCCTCAATAGAAGTTCGTTTTCACTCATTCTCGCCACGATTCACTTACGAATACATTTTGTAGTGTTTCAGACCTAACGCATGTCACACACGGTTTCATTTCAATTACATGTGCAGAATTATGAAAATATCCCTCATATTAAAATTACGTAAATACCCTTGAAATTTTTGGGGTATTACACAAATGGAAGAGGGTTTAGTTTTTAAATAATAAAGTAGAAAAGATAGCTGATTAGGTATTTGTTTTTTTGTTAAGAAGAAAAACTATTTTATTAGACCATAAAAAATAAGCCATCTAGGCATACAAGATAACCACTATAAGAAGTTTTAAGAAGGTCTCGGACAGTAGTTGTTATTATTATTATTATTATTATTATATTTTTTAGAATATTGGAATTATGTCAATAGACTTACACTATAAGAAGTAGAGAAATTAGCTACAAAATTCTGTGTTTACTTGTAGCGATATATGTTCTCTTGTAGTTAAACATTTAAAGTCGATTCCCAGTTTATTATAGTGTGGCCATTATTTAACTTAATTTGATTTCCGAAGTGCTTGTCCTTTTAGTTATTATATCAAATAAAATCGCAAGACTTTTTTCCCATATATATATAATTTCAATACAGGTGGCTGTCTGCTCAAATTTGAATGTTTATATAAATGGACAAGATCTATATATATATATATATATATTTCCAGTGCAGGTAGCTGTCTGCTTAAATTTGAATGTTTATATAAATGGACAAGATCTATATATATATATATATATATATATATATTTCCGGTGCAGGTGGTTGTCTGCTCAAATTTGAATATTTATATAAATGGACAAGATCTATATATATATATATATATATATATTTCCAGTGCAGGTAGCTGTCTGCTCAAATTTGAATTTTTTTTTATAAATGGATAAGATCTGATATATTATTTATTTAGTTGCCAAGATCTTCCTACAGAGTTGTTAATTCAAGTATTGCATGTAGTTAGGGAGGTTCCAGTTCCTCACCTTTAAGTTTAATATGCTTCTCCATTTTCTAATATAACTCACCTTAATTTCAAAAAAGATTTCCAAACCAGTTGTGAAGATATATTAGCTCTAATTTGTTCCCCTCCATCTGTTCTCATCACAATATTGTCAATGTCATGACACTAAAGATGCCTAAAATTGAGAAACAATTTAAAAAATAAAATTTATAAAACACTTTTATCTATTTAATTAAGATTCATTACATGAATATATCTAGTTAATTATCTACCCCTGATTAATTAAGTACAAAGTCAAAAAACTTGTGACAACTAGCATATCTTGGGTAATAGTCTTTATTTATATTATTTCAAGTCTTTCTGTACTGTATTGTTAATTGTTAATAGATAGAAGGTTATCGTAACTGATACATCTAATAATCTTATAAAAGTAACATTTTATAACTTAAAATATGTTTTTATTTTTTTATTTTTTTATTTTCAAGTTTTTGAATGTAGAGAACGCCATATATATAATATGCATGACCAATCAAACAAGGATTAGTTTTGAAATGAAGTAGAAAAGATAGCTGATTAGGAATTGATTGATTTTTTTAAAAGGTCTCGGACGCGCTTTATCTTAGAATATCGAAATCATGTCAATTGATTTGATGATCATTATATAACTTAATTTGATTACTCAAGTATTTTTCTCTTAGTTATCATGTCAATTTTTTTTTTTTTTTTTTTTAAGGTAAGGTGTATCAGGGGCACCCCCACTATTCTCCTGAGGTAAGACCACAAACACTTAAAGACGTCGTTGAATGAGTGAAAAAACTCGAACTTCTATTCTATGTAGAACCATATGTCCTTCGACTCTGTCACTCACCCCACCTAATGTTGGTAGTTATCATGTCAATTGATTTGATATATCATAACTATGTATTATTAGATCATATAGCTAACTATATAAGATCATATACAGTTAGCTATGTACATAGAAACAGCTATTTCTTACATAACAACTATATGTTCTATTTTCAAGAATCTTATTGGAAAGTATTACTACCCAAAACAGCATCATGCTCAAACACAATAAATAAGCATCATTATGCAATCAAATTTAGTTCATTGCAGTGCTTTTAGCAATTACTACAAGAAGCAAAATCAAGGGTAAACCTCGATGATGGATCGGATGCCTAAAACTGGTTTTATCTCATAGTGTGTAAAACCTGCATCGAAGAAGATCTTTTGCCATTCATCTTTATTGCGCTCCTTGCCCTCAGTAAGAACCATCAACATCATATCATAGAAAAGCTGTCTCCAAGGACTTGTGATCATCCTTTCGATCTTCGCTCACAACCATGTCAATTATTATCACCTTCCCTCCCTCTTCTTTTGACGGAATTGCTTCTTTGCATCGTTTCAGTATCTTCACACACTCCTCATCACTCCAAGTATGTAAAATCCACTACAACAATGATATTCAAAATTAGAAGGCTAGATAGTTTATTAAGATGTGCTTGCATATATACTAATCTACAAATACTAAAAGGGAAACATTCCCAAAGCTATATCCAAGGCTGTTGTAGGGGTGGTCCGTGGTAAATATTTTTTTTTCTTGACAATATGGTGACTTGTCACATTAGCATGACCAGTGGTTTGGGTCAATTTTTTGGATCATTTTAGCATTCATCTTACATAACTTGAATCATATTCCTTTTCTAATATATAGAGATATATAACCATCCAAGCAGCGGTGCGGTGATAATTAACTAAGATTAATTCTAACCCTGATGTTCTAGATTCAAATCTCACTACCCACACCAAGAAAATGGCCTAATACTAAGCATAAGACTTGGATACCCACTAAAGGCGTCTTCCATTCAAGCAACCAATGGCTTAAGAGATTAGTCAAATAAAACTGCGTTACCCTCGGTTCTCCAACAAAAGAATAATATAGAGAGATATGTAAAGAGATATATCTTGATTCTAATATAGTTTCATTTGGTAATTATTAGTGTTAATATAATTAAAAAACGAAAAAGAAGCACTATACTCATACCTTAAGAAACACAGCATCAGCTAAAGGAATGAATTCAAACATGTCTCCTACCACAAATTCAACAATCTCACTCTTTGGCACTGCGGCCACCACGTGAGGGAGGTCAAGAACAGTACACTTGATATGTGGGAAGCATTTTGCGACAGTCATGGCAGCAACACCATTTCCTCCTCCCACATCTACTAGTGATCTTATCCCTAGGAATACCTCACTCCAATTGTTAACAACGATGTTAATGATGACCTTAGTATCACTAGCCATGGCTTGAATGAAAGGCTTGTTAATGTCCTTTTTCGGGCACTCCCAAAAGCTTTTACCATGTGCAAGATTGAAGGGTTCAAGTTCATCTTGCCGGAATGAATCACTCAAGAATTGCCACGGGTTTAAAAGTGCTGGGTCCAACATCATCGTCACAAATGGAGCCAAGTTATTGAAATTTTCCTTCACAAGGAGATTAGAAGTAGGAGTTAGATGATAGAACTCTTCTTTTTCTTCACTCGTGTGCTTGTTAGCTTTGGTTTTAGCAAGAAAGCCAGAGTGAACCAGTAGGCGTAGAAGGCGATGGACCCAATTGGATTTTGCTGGGGAAACTGAAGGAAGGGAAGCAAGCAATTCAGAGAGAGTGATGGGTCGGCCATGTTGGTGTATTATATCAGGAATTCCTAGCTGAATGGCACATTTGAGGGACATGGAGTTGACGAAGCTGAAGGTGAGATTATATAAATGAGTTTGAGCTTCCAACATATCATCAACTCCTTGCTTTTGATAAGTGAGGGCCATTAATACAGAAGGAGGCTTATTTTCCACTTCTTCTTCGTGTCTTTCTCAACACTTGATGTATGTATATATATATACAGGTGTGATATTTATTTTTGGGTTTTAATTAGTTGATGGATTTAGAATCCGGATGCATGTGAGGTTGATTAACTTCTTGTATACCCATCCACCGACAACCCCACCTGCCAGCCATGCTAAACAATTAAAAATATTCAAAATGATAATTTAAAATGTCAGCAAAAAGTACCGGGCTTTGTGCCTTTTCAGAAGGGGAGCGAAAGGCTAGACCTTAGAAAGTCAGCAAAAAGTGATTCTTCTACCTAGGTATGGCGTTTCCCCATATACTCTCCTAACTTCGAGCTCAGTGTGTAACCGTCTGCAGGGCTATATATATTCACACCATTAATACTCGTATACGCAGTTATCAATGGTTTAAGCATTTGTCATTTTCACATTACAACTTTACCACAAGCTCATAAGCTGTGCATGTTGTTGTTGTTGGATAGTTACTAGCCATATATAAGTTATATAATTTATTATCACTGGATTACATCCAGTTCTTTTTTTTTTTCAGCCTTCTGATCCTTTCGTGGTCAGCAATTTTCATTATTAATCTTGACTGATTTTTTTTCTAAATTTGAAATTTACCGACACAGGTGATTCTCAGCCAAGATACTATATTAGATTAGACTTAACATAATAATACTACTCACATTTATAACTATACAAACAATCATAATATCATAAAGCTTTTATCTTTTTACGGATTTTAAACCTAATGCTCTAATACCAATATTGTCACGACGCCCCTGACGTAAGCTGACGTCATGACCGGCACAATATATTATACACTGTACATACTCATATACAGTATACAATACACTGTCAGCCTCAACGAACATTCACAATAATTCCCACAATTTCTAAAAATTTTGACAGCACTTCCCCATAAAATGAGCATTTCACATTTTTTCCTAATATATCACAAATCAAATCAAAGAGATATATATAAATAATCATCACAGTCATTACATTCATTCACCAAATCAAATTCTTACCTGATAATTATATGTGATCATCTCATTTCTTCATAATAAGCATTATATAATCCAAAATATCAAATCAAAATTCTTGTTTTCTTACAACCCATCTATGTGATAATATAGATATAGTATGTCATAATTATACTTATCAAAATAAAGAAAAATAATTTATATCCTCCAATGCATACATACACATACCAGACGAAGGCTCACGTGATTATCACTAAAGGATTTTTCCTTTTCCCTTCGACTCAATACCTGAAATATTGGAGGAAATTGAGTGAGCAATCAACAGCTCAGTGAATATATCTTTTGATATGACAATTTTATACATTTAGGGAAACATGATATTTAAAATTATTTCAAAAGCACATATGCAACATTCATCAAAATAAGATACATGCACACAAGATATAGTTATGCTCATTCAATAAACCAATGCACAGTTTCATAAAACAAATTTACCATCTCCCTCCTTCAAGGCAAGAGAACGAGTCTAACCCTTGTATGACCGTTACAAGGTAGCCACAACCTCTCATTACCCAATTCACAGTCATTTCAAGGATCTCCAATCTTTGTTAGGACAGACCTACTGACAATAAGGTTACGCATAACACTCATCCGGGTCTAATTCCTAACAAAATGACACCAACTTGCCTTTGCAAGTCTCACATGCTCTAATGCTTAAAAAAAATCATTTATGAATGCAAATTAAAACACAATGCAACAATATATGCATAACATATTTACATTCAAAATTTCATATATATAAAATGCCATACACGAACCAGCATCAAGAAAATATACTCACAGTACAAGACTTTCTAACTTAAACCCAATCATCGTCGCTTTCGAGTCCAACTCCAATTTAAATCCATAAATCCAACTAACTCACTTCAAATCACTAATCAGAAAGATCAACCTGAAAAATATTATACATATTTTGTGAATTTAGATTCTAATTCCATTTAGGACTCATAAGCAGTTGAAGAAACTACTATCTCGTTTCTATGGTCAGTCTAGATATTTCCACAAGAAAGAACAGTGAAAATAGAGTTTCAATTCATATTTTCACTAATTCTCGGTTTATTTTTCTACTGGAACATTTATCAATTTTATTAAAAATCTAGAACATTCCTAAAATTATTCTGTTCACATCGACACGTGTAAAATCAGTCATTCTACCATTTTACTACCTTCAACAGGTATTTTACTGAGGTTTTACACATTCGCGAAGGTCACGAAAGTAAATTTTCTCACCAAAATCATATATTTAGTTACTAAAAATATCAAATCATATCCAAAAATCACAATCTTAGCATCGAAACGTCCATAATTCAGTTCTCTACGATTTTATGATCTCAAACCGGAGTTTCACTGGAGTCTAATTCCATTTTATTCACTGAAAATACTTACAGTACTGTTCAAGTCACTGTTCACGTCGTCACTATTCATAGGAAACATGTAAATTTTTACTAAAATTGTCAAACGGTCTCAAAAAATTATGAACTTAGCATCGATGGACTTCCAATAGTGTATTCTACCATTCTATAGCTTTAAACTGGAGTTTCATCGGGTTTTAAATGATTCAAACGGTCTCCAATATAAACTCTAACTTCTAACAACTTCCAATGGCTATAAAAATTCCAAATGAACAAAGAAATGAAATCTAACCACATATTTGGGGTTCCTACAGTCTAGGGAGTGTTTTTCCACCTTTCGAACAGATTTTCATTCAAGTTGGGTAAAAACCCCAATTTTGAAATTACTGTAAAACAACTCTTATAGCTAAAATTACTCCGCTAGAATCATTACGTCTAGCTTAGATAGTAGTTTTACGAAGAAATAAAGTAAAAATTACTTACCGTGAGTCCCGATTTGACGTGAATCACGAGTTCCTTCCTTCGTTTTCTCCTTTTCTTCTTCTCTCTGCAACTTCTTTCTTCTTTCTCTTCTTTTATTTTTTTTATTTTTTTTTGGACGTCGGTGAGAGAGATTGAGAGTATAAATGAATTCTTTTGTTTTTATTTAAACATTTGAGAGTGTGAGATTAGAAATGAGAGATGATAATTATATATACAAAAGGATCCAATGCACCTCATGCTCAATAGTTAACCAACTCCTCCATCACATTTCATTGAATTCAACTCATCTCATTTATATAATTCATTTAATGATTCAATTTCAATCTACACCATTTTCTTAATTTAATTTATAACTCAATTCACTTATTTCACATGTATTCATATACACGCATGCATTAAATCATACTCCAATCCATATATTTAATTAACCAACCACATAAATTAATCAATTTAATTCAACTCCATTTTTTTAAATTGTAAGCACCCATATTGGATGATCTCATATGTATCATCTTCATTTAATAATTTATTTATTTACTGATCTTACACACGTATATTTGGCTCATACGTATAAAATATGTGTATTATACATCGCGATATACGCATAATTCAATGTATGTATTTAATTAAAACTACGAGGTGTTACAGTATCAGAGAAGGCTTGATTCCAAAGAAGTCTGCAATAAACAATCGTATACGTATTTTTCCCTCGAAGTTCATCACCTTCGTAAAAGCTGCTGTGAGTTTGATGGCTACCACTACAAGCGCATCAACCGAACTTATCCCAACACCAACACAACAGATTATCATACACCAAGACAATTATGTTTTTCCAACCGGAATAATCCTCGATGAGACCAATTACTCATTATGGTCTCCACTCATGGAGATACGTATTGGCGCTCGCAACAAAGCTGGATATCTCACTGGAGAAACGAAAAAACCAGAATCTAGAAATCCCAATCTTGGAGCATGGATTACTGAAAATCACAGAGTGAAAAGTTGGCTCATTGACTCAATGAGTATGTCGCTAATGCAATGATTTATTCGCCTTTCCACCGCCAAGGAGATATGGGAGGCCTTATCAAAAACGTTTTATGATGGATCGGACGAAACTTGTATTTTTGAGTTGAACCAGAGATCTTTTTCTACCAAGCAAAATGGTCGACCATTATCAACATACTATAATGATCTTGTTGCTATTTTCCAAGAAATTGATCATAGAACTACCTCTCAGGAAGGAACAGTCGAAGGGGTAATCCAGTTACATTTCGCGATGGCTAGGCTTCGAGTTCATATTTTTCTAAGTGGAATTGACTTTGAGTTTGATTATGTTTGTGGAGAAATCTTGCGAAAAGACCCAAAATTTGATTTGGAGAGCACATATGCACATGTCAGGAGAGAATATCAACAGAGACAGACAATGTGCAGCTATCGCCCAATCTCTGAGAACTCGACTATGCTGGCTAACCAAACTCGACAAGGATCGTAGTCTAGATCATCAGCCAATCGAAACAATCAATCATCTGGAAAGGTCAACAACATGATATGCACTCACTGCGGGGAAAAGGGTTATTGGCAACAACGTTGCTACGAGATTATTGGCTATCCTGAGTGGTGGGACTTCTCAAAGAAACCTCGTAAAAAGATTGTTGGGAAAGCTATGATGACATCCTCGGAAGAATATCAGCCGCTGCTTACGACAAATGTTGCCCATCCAGGTATTATTGGTAAAACATCTGTATTTTCTGCAACTTCTAAGAATAGAACTTGGATTATTGATACAGGTGCATCCGATCACTTGACGAGGGATTCCAATCAGTTAAAATTTGTTCTCCCTTCTCCTCAATCAATTATTTCCACCGCCAATGGTATCACCTCTCCTATTACTGGGGAAGGATCTGTTCTCTTGTCTAATACTCTCACATTAGATACTGTCCTTGTTGTTCCGCTCTTGAATACAACCTTTTGTCTGTTAGCCAAATTACTTCAACTCTCGCTTGTACTGTAACTTTTTGGCCCTCATTTTGTGTCTTTTAGGACATTGTAACCCGGAAGATTCTTGGTTATTGTGTTAGACGGGGCAAACTTTACTACTTGGAGTTGACAGAGAATGGGGGATCGAAAATCAGTTAGGTAAATCAAGCTAGCAGTGAAGACAAGGCTCGAACAACTCTATGGTTATGGCACCGTAGATTAGGACATCTTTATTTTGGTTATCTTAAGAAATTGCAACCACAAATTTTTTCAAGATTGAATGATAGGGAATTTCATTGTGACACTTGTGAATTGGCTAAGAGCCACCGTATTTCTTATTTACCGAGTTTGAATAAATGTTTAGAACCTTTTGAAGTTATTCACTCTGATGTTTGGGGTCCTGCAAAGGTTTCCTCTATATCTAGAGCTCGTTACTTTGTGACATTTATTGATGAATGCACTAGAATGACTTGGGTGTCCTTGCTTATAAAAAATAGTGATGTGTGTATAGCATTCTAGAATTTTCACAAAATGACACACACCTAGTATCAAAAGCAGATTCGTGTTTTGCAATCTGACAATGGTACTGAGTTTATAGATGGCTCTCTCGGTAATTTTTTGAGCAACCATGGAATTCGTCATCAGACCTCATGCACCTATGCTCCGCAACAAAATGGATTGGCAGAGAGAAAGAATAGACAACTTTTGGAGGTAGTGCGTGCCTCCCTCTTCGGCATGAACATGCCTCGATTTTATTGGGGTGAAGCTGTGAAATCTGCTGCCTACCTCATCAATCGAACACCTTCTCGAGTAATAGACTTTCAAACCCCTCAACAAAAACTGCAATCCTTACTTTAAGTTCCCCATCTTCCAAATCATGAACCCCGAGTTTTTGGATGTATCGTATATGTTCACATCCCCAAAATCTTGCGAAATAAACTTGATCCATGTGCAAAACGATGTGTCTTTGTTGGCTACTCTGACTTTCAAAAAGGATATAGGTGCTATGATCCACAAACCCGAAAGCTACATGTGACTCTAGATGCCTCTTTCCGAGAATTAGAGCCTAATTACTCCGGGGGAGTCTCTAGAAAG
>JAYMFD010001134.1:0-28842 GCA_035771175.1 Paratinospora sagittata | reverse complement strand
TGTGAGTGATCTCATAAGGGACACTGAACCAGTTGTGCAGACACAATCGATACTTGAACCTCAGCCGACGGAGCAAGAACATGCAAATATGACAGAGAATGTTGACTCTACTGGAGGAGAGAATGTCCGATCTACAACAGCCCCAACCCCCGGAATCGTTTTGGGACCAGAGATGATGGCAAAATTTGTGAGACAAGTAGTGGAACAGGTGACTAGACAGATGCCTCAACCTTATCTGAATCCACGAATTGTAGTGCAGAATGAACCAGGAGCTCGAAACATCAGGAGGCCTGAAGAAAAGGAATGGGCAGATCAATTGAGAGATTTCCAACGTATGCATCCTTCGAAATTTGAAGGAAAACCAGATTCAAGGGAAGCTGACAAGTGGTTCCAGGAGGTTAAGGAACACTTGGAAGTTCTTGGAGTGACCAAGAATGGTGGCGATTGCGGCTCACCAATTCATAGGTGAGGCCAAACATTGGTGGAGAATGGTTCAAGAAAGTCCTACAGTGGACGTTTACACTATGACCTGGACAACTTTTGAGGAGATATTTTATGATAAATTCTTCCCCAAGGCGAACAGAAAAGAACTACAATCGAAATTTGTGAGACTGACACAGAGGAACATGACAATGGCAAAATATGAGGCTAAGTTTATTGAACTTTCCAAATTTGCTCATGAACTGGTAGTTAATGAACAGATGAAAGCTAGTAGATTTGCAGAGGGTCTCAGAATGGAAATTAGAAAGGTGGTTGCTCCTATGAATCTGGAGACTTATAAAGAGGTGGTTGAACGAGCTTTGTGGGTAAAGAGGGAACTGAACCTGCAAGAGACAATATGGAATAGAAACAAAAGGCCTCAAGGACAAAATTTTGATTACCAGGGTAATCACAATAAGAGGCAAAATCTGAACAACTTTGGTGGCAATGGTAATAATTGGAACAGGAACAAGTCCAACAATGGAAACCAGTGGAACAGGGTGCAGAATCACAACAACGGATCAAGATGGTCCAGTCATAATGGTGAACAATAGATATAGCAGAACAACATTCGTACACCCCAACAGCATAAAGATTAAGTAGTAGCCACGAGACTTTGCTTCAAATGCAACCGACCGGGTCATTTGGCACGAAACTGCAATATACAAGGAGTTCGACAAAATTTTCGTCCGGGCAACTGGCAGAACAACAACAATGTGCAAGGAAGAAATCAAGCCAATCGTCCAAGCTATAATCAGAATCAAATCCAAAATCAAAATCAAGGCAGAGTCTTTGCAATGACAGAAGGAAATCCTAAGCTAGAAGTTGGTGCAAACGAAGTAGTGGAAAGTACTTTTATTTTATTTCATGTTACAGTTAAAATCTTGTTTGATTCTGGAGCATCAAGGTCTTTTATTTATGAAAACTTAGCCAGGAAACTACAACTTTCCACTGTACCCTTATCTGTTGTTATGAAGATTTCAACACCAGTAGGAGTAAACGTCCCAACAACTGAAAAATGTAGTTGTGACCTTAGAATTAATGATAACCTGATTTCAACTGAATTGATACTCTTACCCATTAATGATTATGATGTGATCTTGGGAATGGATTGGTTATCTGAGTACCAAGCCCAGATCGATTGCCTTCGAAAGAAGATTACTTTGCTGTTACCTTTGGGAGAGTTGTTAAAAATCTATGGGGATAGAAACAAAATCCCGAGGAATATCATGTCCGCACTTCTCAAATATGTGAATCATAAAGAGGAACTCAAAACCCTAACATAAGTTGAGCCTCTAAAGACCTTGAGGAATTTAGAAGAGTACTTGGTGGTTAGAGACTTCCCTAAAGTGTTTCCAGAAGAATTACCTGGATTACCTCCTAAGCGGGAAGTAGAATTCAAGATAGAACTATACCCTGGAACAGACCCCATAGCCATGCCACCCTACAAAATGGCCCCTGGCGAATTAATAGAACTAAGGACTCAGCTTGATGATCTTAGTGCGAAGGAATTTATCCAGCCGAGCGAATCACCTTACAGTAGTTTTGGAAACATTGAGGCGAATCAATTGTATTCCAAATTTGAAAAATGTGAATTTTGGATGAAGTCAGTCAAATTTTTGGGCCATGTAGTGTCATCAGAAGGGTTATCCGTAGATCCAACAAAAGTTGAAGCAGTAATGAATTGGGAAAAGCCAAAATCAGTGATAGAAATTAGAAGCTTTTTGGGACTAGCTGGTTACTACAAAAGATTTATTCTAAATTTTTCAAGACTAGCTGAGCCTATGACAAAGCTAACAAGGAAGACTACCAAATTTAGTTGGGATGAGAAATGTGAGAATTCCTTTCAAGAGTTGAAGAGACGATTGATCGCAGCCCCAATATTGATCACTCATGCAAGCAGAGTCAGATACGTTATTTACACTGATGCTTCTAAGAATGGTCTTGGCACTGTTCTGATGCAGGAGTGTAAAGTGGTTGCTTATGCTTCTAGGCAACTGAAGACTCATGAACAGAACTACCCGACTCATGATTTAGAATTGGCTGCTATTGTATTCTCCTTGAAGATATGGAGACACTATCTTTATGGAGAGAAATTCGATCTATACTCTGATCATAAGAGTTTGAAGTACATCTATACGCAAAATGAGTTAAATTTGAGGCAAAGGAGATGGATGGAATTGCTGAATGATTATGATTTTCAGCTGCATTATCACCCAGGGAAAGCCAACGTAGTCGCAGATGCTTTAAGTCGAAAATCGTATAAGAACGATGCAAAAAAAGCCTAGATGTACCAATTGATTGAAGATTATAATTTAGGTGTACAAAAAGGTGAAAATCAGATTTTCTTATATAATATGAGTTGCAAGCCAGACCTACTACATCAAATTAAGGAAGGTCAAGCTCAGGATAGAAAATTGATAAAATGGATGGCAGGTGCTAGAGCCAATAATGGAAATGAAAATTTCAAGATCGATTCAGAGGGGTTATTGAGCTTCAGAGAACAAATTTGTATACCCAGAATTGAGGAAATTAAAAAGATCTTATTGGATGAGGCACATCAGACTAAATATACTTTACATCCTGATGGAGATAAGATGTACCAAAATTTGAAAAAAAACTACTGGTGGAAAGGTATGAAGAGAGATGTGGCCAAATATGTGTCTAAATGCCTTACATGTCAGCAAGTTAAGGCCGAACATAAAAGATCGTCTGGAATGTTACAACCCTTAAAAATCCCTGAATGGAAATGGGATAACATAACAATGGATTTCGTCGTAGCTCTTCCTAGAAATCAGAAAGGTGAGGATAAGGTTTGGGTAATTGTGGATCGACTTACTAAAGTGGCACACTTCTTACCTATTAAATCCACAGATCCAATTAGTAAACTGGGCGAGCTGTATGTTAAAGAGATTGTGAAGCTACACGGTATACCCAAATCGATAGTGTCAGATAGAGATTCCTTATTCACATCTCAATTCTAGCAGAGCTTACAGCGGGAATTGGGAACCAAATTAACCATGAGCACCGCCTATCATCCTCAGACAGATGGTCAATCCGAAAGGGTTATTCAGATCTTAGAAGACATGTTGAGAGCTTGTGTATTAGATTTCAAGGGAAATTGGAGTAAATACTTACACCTAGCAGAGTTTTCTTATAACAATAGTTACCAGACAAGTATACAAATGGTTCCATATGAAGCCCTATATGGGCGACCATGTAGGTCACCACTGTGTTGGGCTGATTGGGAAGATAAGGTACTTACAGGACCTGATATGATAATTAAGATGAACGAAAAAGTGAAGTTGATCCAGAAAAGGCTAGTTACTGCACATAGCAGGCAGAAGAGCTACACAGATAAGAGGCGCCGACCTTTAG
Source organism: Paratinospora sagittata (assembly GCA_035771175.1). Classification (NCBI taxonomy): domain Eukaryota; kingdom Viridiplantae; phylum Streptophyta; class Magnoliopsida; order Ranunculales; family Menispermaceae; genus Paratinospora; species Paratinospora sagittata. The sequence goes on along the minus strand of JAYMFD010001134.1, from coordinate 24,984 downwards.
AGTTCCAAAAGGGTGATAAGGTATTTATGAAAATAAGCCCTCAAAAAGGCATCATGAGGTTTGGTAAGAAAGGGAAATTATCACCTCAGTTCATCGGCCCGTTCAAGATTAGTGATCGAATTGGCGAGAATGCTTACAAACTAGACTTGCCAACTAGTTTATCCGCCATCCACAACGTGTTCCACATGTCGATGTTGCGAAAATATGAACCAGACCCTTCCCACACCATCGATTGGAAAGACGTAAAAGTACAAGCTGATGCCACCTATGAAGAAGGACCTTTAAAAATCCTAGATTGGAAAGTTCATAGTTTAAGAAACAAAGACATTCCATTAGTTAAAGTGTTGTGGAAGCATCATGGAGTTTAAGAAGCCACTTGGGAACCTGAAAGTGAAATGAAGGCCAAATATACCGACTTATTTCAAAGGACACTCTAGGTAATTAATAGTACTCCATTCTATGTGCGTACTATCAATTCTTTCTTCAAACTCACCAATGGGTTGGTAAACTTAATAGACTGCTAATGGAATATTTTCAACGTTTTAGGTTTCGAGATACAACTGGTCAGCAGTGGAAAAAATTTAACATCATCAAGTAAGTAAGCTTAAACATTAATTTCAGGATAAAATTCTTTTTAAGGCGGGAAGAATGTAATCCCCTGAAAATTGTGAAAAATATTTACTTTCCAATTTCAAAATTATTCTCGCATCCCTTTAAGGAATCAATTACAAATCACACCAAAGAAATCTTGGCAAATTTTTCAATACAAAATTATGGCAAGTTTCCAATACTATTAACCTTCCTATTATGGAACACACTCATCATTAAATCCTAGAATTAACAATACTATGTATAATACCTATGCACTCAGCCGTCTCGTCCATCTCTTTCACGCTGCTCTTCTCTTGAACCAGTAATCAAGAAACGTGGAAACGGCAACCACGGTGAGACTTCTTTCTTTCTCTTTTTCTTTGCTTTGATGCTCTGTTTCTCTAAGTTGAAAAATGACCAAGAAAAAGACGGTGACAATAACTGTACACCGGTGACTATTGTCCAAAATCGTCGCTGCTTTCTTCAAAACTGCCAAACTCCTCTCTCTCTCCGCTCCAACTCCAAAATCGCAGTTGCTTTCTTCAAAATCGCCAAACTCCAAAATTGCCAAACGAAACCCCTCTCCAAAGTTCACCAAAATCGCAAACCCTGCTCTCGCACCTCACCAAATCTCTCCCCAGAATCGCACCTCGCCAACATTCTCCAAAATCGCTGCCCGATTCATAAACTCCGGTGAACTACCGCCGTTCCCTATTTCTCTCTTCTCTTCTCCACCCTCTTCCTCTGCTCCTCGTTTCTCTACACCAATATTCACCAAACACTCAATCTGAGGAGATTGACGAAACTAGGGCATCTATTTTCTTCAAACGCGAGATTGCTTGGCGTCCAATCTGAGCGCGAGGCGGAACTAAGGCAGAGAGAAAGTTGTTGGACGCACTTGCCGTTGTGGTTCCTCAATCGCTCGCTCTCGCCTCGACTGTCTCTGCTCTCGACCAAGCTTCTCTAACAGACGTCATGCTCTATCTTTCGTCATTGTCGCTCGCTCTCACTTTCTCTCGATCTCTTGTGTTCTCTGAATCTTAGAATCTCTCGATCTCTAGATCTCTCTCTCTCTCTCTCTCTCTCTCTCTCTCTCAATTTCTCTACAACTCAAGTCCTTGTTTTTTCTTTTAAGCAGAGCAACCGGGTAAAGAAATTACCACCACCTAAATAGTAAATACCATCTCATCACCCCACCTAATTTGGGATAAGTAGCTTACTATCACACACGTCATGCATTTAATGAACCATGTGCCCTATCCCATATTATATAATATATTTATATATATCATACATACAATACCACATATAATATATTAGACTATGGTATATCATATTTTACATTTTTACTATCTAGATCATCATATTATATCATGTGAAAGTTTATTAGCTAAGTTATATTATATGTATAATGTGACCACCACCATACAACATAGAAATGTATGCACATTATATTAATATAATATAACACAAAACAATTGATTAACGTATGATTTATGCGTGGATAGGTTGATAACGCCCAACGTCGAGGAATCTTAACACTTTTGGGACTAACCGATTTAGGTGGGGAAGATTCAATGCCTTTACAATGTTTTATTTTGATATATTGATAGGAATGTTAAAATAATTAGGTCTATAGTATTATTAGATTGCTCTTGCATGTCTATTTTACATGATTTTATATATACCATGTTGTGATTGTTAACTATGATGATATGTGTGTCAGCATGATTTCTTGTTCTGATCAAATGATAATTGGATGCATGCAATTCATGTGGTAATTGAGATTCATTTGTATATTATAATGCCTGATGATAAAATACATGACTTGAGAATATTGACATAGTAAAATTCATGCGTTAATACTATTATATTTGGCATTGTGACATGATACCATGTGTAGTGGAGTTTGAATATGTCTTGTGAATGCAATTAATATCATACTTATGTTGTATGTATGGTGTGACATCACTAAAGAACACAATTAAGATAAGAATCACACATATGAGGCAGTTATTCCAAGGAATATCGCCAATGATTATTATGGGGCAGTTATTCTAAAGAATATCGCCAATGTTTATTATGGGGCAGTTATTCATAATGAATATCGCCAACGAATTTCTGATTTTGGGTAGTGCCGCCCGGGGTTTGATTTCCTAAAGGTACGTGATTTAGAACGTAATAGAATTCTCGACCCAAACAATCAAATATTGCAACGATTAATGTGTGAAACTTGTTTGTAATGTTCTTGTGTATATATCATGATAAAATGTTGTGAATTGTTTAGATGACCTACTGGGCTTTCAAGCTCACCCCTATTTTTCATATGCAGGTACTTAAGAGAATAAAATCACGAGTTCGTGACGTAGTTCAGAGTAGTAGGGGTGGGTTAATTAATTTTTTAGTATTGTGGTGATAGGGCTGAATATTTTTATTTGATTTTTAAAAGTTTATTATTTAAACGGGTTGTATTGACAATCAAAATTTAATGAATATTATTACGGTTAGTAAAGACCCTGTGGTTTATTTCATGTATGAATGCCTTGGACTTGAATTCATTAATTCTATTTGATGAATGTATTTAAATGTTGTGTCCATAATGGATGGATAAGGGCAAGTACCCTCACAATTCAATATAGAAATTTATACAGTGGAATTCGTTTATCTTAACAAGTAAGTTGGTTAGAAGAATACAAATTCATAGTTTTGCAAATTTTACTATCTATATAATGGTTATGGGTTAAGATAGACGGATACGATTAACATCTCGATTTTCAGTAATCTTTCTCGATAAAATTAAAATATTCATTATTTTACTTCAAATTTAAGTTTTGAAAATTGGGGTGTTACATAATCCATGGGACGCAGTAGAAGGATATCTGGATTGGTTCCACTTAATTTCATACACAATAGTCCAGAATCCTAAATTTTGAGCTACTCAAGTACCACCGGGCCGACACACAAACATCGATGATGCGCAGGTAATAAACCAAATTTCATAGCAATTATAAATGTTTATGAATGACATTTGTTTGGTATTAATCTATTCTTTGGTTTTCTTAGGAACACATCAAGCGAGCTCTGGAAATGTTGATGGTATTAAAAGCAAGGAGGGGGCAAGAACAAACGCTCGATGATGTGTACACGACGGTCGATGACATTATTGTGGCTCTATCTGGTGCTAGCATCAGTGATGTACACGAAGATCTGATTTCTACGCCAGTTGCGCATTTCGAACGTGGAGAGCCCTCGGGAACTCAATCAAAAAACGTTATAAGAAGACAGACATAAATTCGACGATGCATGGCATAAAATGGAATCCATTTTCTTTCTTTTTTTTCATTATAAATGCATGGAATGAAATTCATAAAAACAATGTCATCGAGTATTAATTTGTATGAATGTCATGTACAAACTCTTTTTTGACATCAAAATAGATCAGTTACAAACCCTTTTTTTGACAACGAAGAATTTACTTTTTAATCAGGAATTGTTTCTACAGTTGCTACATTAGGAACAGTTCTAATAAAACGTAAAATGCGGTCTAAGTATGGTGTGTCCCAACCCTTAGCACATGAGAGATGAAACTTTTCCCAATTGACAACAATAGGCGATAGAGGACTAGTTGGGCACAAAATAACCTGCACAAAATGATATTCACTCGCAAAACCCATAACAAACAACCGTCTATTTGATGTTGGAACAGGTACACTCTTCAATGGAAGAAACGTCAAGCACTGTTGATTTGATATGAGAACGAAGAAAACATTGTACTTGCTGGCAATCAAGTGACCCATTTCAGGCATTGTCATCCATGCATACGATGGTGCATGTACATCAAAACACTCCAAAGCCTTAATCATTTCATTCACTCTACCACTGTATTGGAACACCACTGTATAATGATCTCTGAAATTCTAAAGTTCTTCTAAGAGATCTTGTCTGACCCTTTTCCAATCGTCCTCCCAGAAAGCCATAAAAAGAGCAACAACTCGATAACCACAATGCTATCAGCTGATACATCTTTGACTTGTTGAATGTAAGGCTTCAGACCTATAGGAAAATGAATAATATATTTTTTAGGGCCCAAATTCCTTGTCTTGTGAACTTTTTCAGATCGTTTGACAGTATTTTGGGAAGTAACAGGGGAAGGAAGAGGGGAAGAAACAAGGGAACAATTATCTTCCTGTGATAACACATGCTCAAAGAATGATAGATCCCTCTTCATTGATCTATCAATCTTACACTTTGGTCTTCCCCTATCGTTTCTTTTCACAATAGGCTTAGACATCAATGTAGATGATGGATTATATATCTCCCTCAATGTTTTCAGCATTCTTGACTTCGTTGGTGCATCGCTACCATCATAATGCTTCAAAAATGCTTCAAACTCAACCGTGCATAAAAATTCTTGCTTCGACTCCTTAACAAGGACAACCGTGTCAAGTTTCTTCCAATGGGCATCCACGGAAGAAAGAGGGATAAGCCGATGTCCTTGGTGGCATTCAAAAATCTCATGTGCACAGGGTAATCCATGTGTTCTTCGCAACACACATCCACAGTGAGCTCTTTCAAAGTAATTCTCCTTGAAATGGACATATTCTGTTTGAATCATGTCAAGTGCACATTTGGATACAACACAACGTAGTTCGTTGTAGATCCAATCTCTATGTGAATGTTTAATAGTGAACAAACTTTGCTAAAATGATGTTGCTATCTTTGTATGTTGCAATACCAACAACGCATGAATGGTTCTCCATGATGATTCAAAATTCACTTGAGAAGAGCCTAAGTGTCTCTTCAACTTTTCATGCGCACTTTCAACCTTGTTGGTTGTGACATTACCAAAATGCATGACTTCATCCCTCCAAGCTGCCACAAATCTTTTTATGTGTTTTGTCAACCACTCATTCGATATATATGTAAGGACAAAATTAGTATTAAATGTATATATAAATAAAGACGGACAAAATCATTCTGTCCTTTCCTGGCAGGACGAACAAAGGGAGTCTGTCCGGTCATGGCAGAACGGACAAAGTGCATTCAAAGGTAATACACTCTATCCAGCCTGCCTGGACCGGACAGACTCCTTTTGTTCGTCTAGAATGGAACGAACAAAATCATTTTGTGTGGTTCACGGTGGCCGGACGCGTCAAAAATGGGTTTTAATCGCCATATTTGAAACCCATTTTCGACGCCATTTTTCTTTAATTTTTGGGTATTTTTCAACGGAAAAAACTCTAAGAAACAAGTAAACATACCATGAAGTGCGAAGAACTTTTTGATTCATCTAATTTTCTTCCCATGGTAGATCAAACGGCCTTGACTGAAGAAAATTTACTTGTCAGCTTTCAACACTTCCCAAACTCGTGAAAGATGCTTTCCATACTTTTAAATGTCTTTCTAGGCAACAAAATTGTAAAACAATATGATATAATTCTGAAAAAAACCAAAACGTTGTAAGTTTGGAGAAGATTGAAATAGTTGAAGAGTTGGAGAGCTAGGGCTTTGGTTGAAAAATGGGCGGGTGAAGAGAGAGTGTGGGGGTTTTGGATAGTTTTTATGTGGTTAGTTTAGTAATTTCACATTTTCTTATTATTTGTTTATTTTTTTTTTAATTTAGGTGGGACAGATAAGAATGAGTGGGTGGTTTTGACAACACCCATTAAAAATACATGTATGCATTTCAACTTTGGTAAGTATAGTCTCTAAAATTTTATTTACCATATATACTTTATTAAGTATACTCTCTAAAAATATGTAGTAGGGATCGATATAAATATATAATGAATCTAACTAAATTATAATAAGGGTTGAGCTAAGTATACTCTCTAAAAGCATGTAGTAGGTTTAGAAATGATTTTTTGTTTATTTCAAAATTTGTTGTAATATTTGGAAATTATTTGATATTTATTTAGAAATTAATAAATAATATTTTTAATTTGTATGTTTTATTTAATTATTTAACTAAAATTTATATTTTATTTCAACTAATCTAACTTTTAAAATGTGTATTTGGTTACATTAGTAGTCTAAAAGCTCGGTCCAAAGGCTTGATTTTAAGGGCCGGTCCTTCTATATTTTTTGGGTTGGGTTTGGACCAAAACTTTTTAATGTTGGCCCGGCGAGATAGGGCCGGGCCGTGTGAAATGACCTGAATTGCCACCCCTAACCGTGTGCACTCTAATAAATAAAATACAATTCTATTAAAAATCATTAATTAATAAAAAGGAACTAATTATAAAAACCTTAAAAGAAATATTGAAAAACTAATTATAATTTGTGGAGATAACATGCATGTTTGTCATCCAAACCAATAAAAATGCGTTTTTTTCTCTTAATTTTGTCCCATGTATAAAAAACACAATTATCAAAATTAGAATTTCTTTTAAATTTTAAACAATTATTTATGATTACAAACTATAAATAAGTCGCATGATAAATGGGAAATAATTTAAAATTTAAATTAAGACATAAGATCTCTATCCAGACCAGCTAACCCGATTATTCAAGGTTTGTAAGAGAAAAAATAACTAAAAAATACACAAAAGATACAAAAATTGTCATACCCCAAAAATTCTCTCATTTGTACATCCTTTTAATTAGGGATTTGATGGTAAATAACAACAAGAGAAGTTTTCAAGTTACAACTTTTGTATTTCCAAAAAAAAAACCTCACTTTATTACATAACTTATTACAAATTTTGCAAGACTAGATGTTACTTTCTTACAAACGTTGTAACTTTTCACATATTTCTAACTTTAACTAAATCACACAAATGTCGAAACATTACCACCTTTATATACAATCTAAGGTTGGAATGTACGACTTGATATAAGCATATTCACAAATATACATTATTTAAGAACCAAACTTCTCATTCTCGTCTCCTTCCCTTTCTTCCCTACAAATTTCTCTCGCCATTAATTTCCTAGAGATATGGATGAATGGGTGAGCTTATGCCCAATGGGCTAGCGAGTTTCCACATTATAGGAAAGACATTAAACATAATATTCAACAACTAGAATTATAAAAACAATAATTGAGCACACATATACAACACAGTAGATTGCGAGCAATAAAAATAATGCATGTATGAATTCCGAAATAAGCAAGTTGCATTTAGCAATCCAACAAGGGCCAACTTCAACCCTAAATAAGTTGTGTCTAACAATTCAACAAGGGCCAACTTTCAACCCAAATTAGTTGCATTTAGCAATCTAGCAAAGGCCAACTTTCAACCCAAATCCATGTGTGCCTAATTACAGTATAAATATAAAAATTTAATGAAAAGACTAGAATATGACAAACCATAGGTTCCTCCCCACCTTAAAATGCATAGTTAAACAACAACTCCTTGAGCTTTTCCCAAAAATATTGAAAATCTTAAAAGACAAGAGTTTTGAAAAGTTTGAATGAGATTTGAAAATGATCCCCCTTATTTAGAGTATGAAATTTTTGGCACTTTTCCAAAATGCCCTTGGACTTTTTATATAATTATCATCTCGGTCTTGTGCTCGGTTAAGGTCTCGAGAAAATTCTTTTGAATTAATACCATTTGTTGGTGTAAAATCTGACCAACACCAAGTAGATGAACACATGGAGGAGATGATAGGATCTGGAAGTGCGAACTCTCCGCCTCCGGCCAGCGTTTATCAGCTAGATTTGAGAAGAAGAGAGAAAAAAATAGGGCTATCGTAAGAAATACAGGCGTGGTGTCGGCCAAAGACCCTTCGATGCCTAAGTTAGAGCTTGTTTAAGACTATAACAATAGATCTTGTAAAAAGTTGTTCGTACCTTATGAGGAGGGTTGTAAGTTTTATTTATAAAGGAGGTCTTCTGGCCAGAGTGGCTAGGTGCCCAGTAGGCATGTGCCACGTGCTTCGTACCGTCTCGTCGTTGGTGTAGATGAGTTGGATGAGCTCATCTATTCTGGGTTGGTCGAATCGTATGATCCTTATCTTCCTGGTTCATCTTGGAGAAGGAGTCTCATTTTGTCTCTATGTCGAAGTCTGTGTTTGATACGTACAGCTATTCTAGATTCCTCAGGATGTAGCATGCTAGGAAAGACTCCCTTATCTTCTCTATCTTGTCTGGAATGCTCATGTAACGCCCGTACCTTAAGATAATGTCATCTTGACCGTAGAGTACCCAGATACGCATATGTGTGTATTTGTACGTGTTTCAATTTCGTAGGACCATGTCTTGTGCCCAAATGGGCGTGAAGATATTAAAAATCAGTCTGGAATGCATTTTTACATAAAAAGTGACCTATTATACGCGAAATTTCGATGTGTATTGATCGGGTAGCGAAAAGATGAAAAAAATCTGAAAAACAGGAATACTAAAACGTGTTTCAGTGGTGCTGGAACGCGTTTCAGTGGTGCTGGAACACGTTTCACACTGGCCGAGAGGCTTTCAGGCAAAAAAAAAATACCTGAAACGTGTTTCACCTGGGTAAAATGCTAAAAATGAGACATTTTTGTGTGGGCCCTACTTGTGACTTGGCTTGCTATATACCCTCTTTCCCTTTCATTTGCACATTAGAACATTGAGAAAAGAGGGAAAAGAAGAAGTGAAGATGAGTGAAAAGGGAGGAGAAGCTAGGGTTTTAGTGCATTTTTGCCCAAAACTCAAGTAACATGATCTTCCTCATTTTCTTCCTTCTATCTCTTTCATTTGTGCTAGCAAGCTTTCTTTTGACCTAGGGTTTGCTATGAATCCCGAATTTATAGAGTTCTTGACCTAGGATTTGCATGTTTAGGCTATTTTAAGCTTGTTTATGATGTTAATGGCTTTCCCTAACCTAGAACAACACCTAAGGTGTGTTTTTCATTCATTGAATCCCGAATTTGTGGGGGTGGTGGAAAAACATAAGTTGGACTTAGGCTTTGCATGTCATATATGTGCATCTAGAGGCTATTGGAAACCCATTGATGGTAAAACCCCTAATTTCTAACAAGAAAGTGAAATGGTTATGTGTATTTGACCTAAACCTAGGTTTTGGACTTAGGGTTTGCCATTGAATTTGCATGTGATATATGTTGAATAGATGGGTAACTGTGGATGTGTAATGGTCCAATTTACTGATCTTGATGGCTGAAAACCCTAGTTGTAGTGCAATTTTGGCCTAGGCCATGTAATTTGAGAAATTGCAATGAATTTGGGGATTTGCCCAAATTTGGAGATTTTGACCTAGTTGATGTTAATTGATGAAATTGACTTGAAATTAGTCTAATTAACCCTATTTATGATTGAATGCCATGTATTATAGTGGTTGGATCAACCTATTGCATTCAATTGGGTTAAATGTGGGTTATTTTGGTATTAAATGGTTAAATTGAGCAACATGGAATTGACTCACTGGTAGGACCATTTTAGGATCTTAATTGGCATTTGATTTGGGTTTAAACATGGTTGGTTGGCATACTTGGGATTGATTTTCAGTTTTGCATAAACCATGTTGTTTCAGGATTTGTGGTTGATCAAAGTAAACCAAATAGGTCAATTGGGGATTAAGGTGCATTGGAGTGATTTGTGGCATCCTAGTACTTCTTAGGGAGTTGGATTGGCTAAGTCTAGCCAATCAAGTGGTAAGTGTTTCTTTACTTGTGAATTCTAAATGTGGCATTATAGTATAAAATGTTTTAAATGCTTATCTAATGTAGTATGCATGATTTAATGGTTCATGAAATTGTATTTGAGCATAGTCAGTTGGGAAAACAATTAAGTTATGTTGCATCCCCTAAGCTTGGGATTCTTATGGAATCCCGTTGGGCCGATCGGGGATCCTCAATTGTGGACCTTGCTGAGGATTTTACGGCTTGTGTAAATAAAATAGTCTAGGCATGGTACTTGTCTTTGTGAGCTGATCCTATTAGCTACTCGACCCCAGGAATCCTAATAGATACGGGTAAGAAGTCGATCGGGCATGGGACACATAACCTTTGTATTGATTCTTACTCATGAGGTGTTTAGGATTGCAAATGCATGTTTAGAAAAAGATATGTATTGTCTTGTTTATGACATGATGCATTATATTGGTATGTATGTAATCTTGCGTATACCCATGTTATTTAAATGGTTTAAATGATCTTGCAATGTTTTAATTAAATGCATATGTGTGTTGCAACTTGTATAAAACATTCACTGAGCTTGTTGTAGCTCACCCCTCATCCTTATCTTTTCAAAATCGGATAGGAAGGGGAAAGGGAAAGGGAAAGGGAAAGCTTAGCTGCGAAGCGTTTCCCGTACTTTTGTGACGTAGGTGTTCAGTACTTTTTCGCATTTATTTTGATAAATTGTACTATGTAACACCTAATGCTTATACTTAACATTTAGATGAGTTTGTTCTTATGGTTAAGTATAATTTTGTACTTTTGAACACTATGGACTTTGAGAAAAAAATTTCTGGTTGTTATTTTGGGTATGTTTTTATTGATGACCTTATTTATGTCTAAGTGTTTATTGTTATGTAGTTGGGATTATGGTGTGTGTTAGAAGGCTTATCGGGACACCATGTATGTCGAGGGAGGATATACACGGGGTTCCGTACTGGTCATGATGACACAGATCGTGGGTCGTGACAGGTCAGCTCGGCTCAAGGCCGAGCTACCAACCCTGAGCAGCATCGCACCAAGCTAGGTTAGGCCGAGCTACCAACCCTGAGCATCATCTCGTTAGATTAGCTCGGATGGTTTTTTTTTTTTTGTTGAGTCAGATCTGGGCCGGTTGAGCTGATATGTCGGTCGTATTTTTGTATGCGATTTTTACTCCGCCACCTCGACTCGCCAGCTCATTCACATGGCTTATACTTTCTATAATGCTAGGTTAACTCTACTGATGTCCAGGTCAGCTCATACCCGAGCTGACCATCAAACATTTACCCCCCAAGCCTTTTAGCCCTAGTTGGGGTGAAAGGCTTACCTTCATCTTCAATTTTTCTCAAGATTCGTGTCGTGTTTGATGTCTTCTAGGTAGTCAAATGTTCCGCGGGATTTGAAAATTGTACTTGTGGATCTCATCGGCATGTTGACATAGCTAGTTGACTCAGAACCGTCGAATTCTCCTCGAGATCTGTACCTTATAAAACCCCTCCTGCCAAGAATCGCATTTGTTCATCTGCTCGAGCTAGGGTCGTTGGATACTCCTCGAGATTTGTGTCATTTTGCATCTAGCGGCTCTAAGTCGAGCGGGTTCCTCTATATATATATTGGTTCCCCCTCATTTGATGATATATTTCAACAGTTTCTCTCCCAACTCAAAATTTTACCAGCTCGTCTTTGTTCCAGCTAGGACATTCCAACGTTTGGATCTTGTTTCCTGCTCGATATTTTTCCTGCTCTCCTTCCTTTCTAATTTATTTAGTATTTATGGCTTTTATGGAAGGCTTCTTAGCTTACCTGGAGGAGTCTCCAAGAAGTGGAGATGACGCCGAGGAGCCGCTTTGCGATGAGGCAGAGGCTGCTTAACCATTAGAGGAGAGAGAGTGTGAGGGCGTCGAGATCCTTAACCAAGGTGATGTCGCCCTCAACCGTTGCTCTGCTCGGAACCGAGTTCAAAGTGATAGGGTCCAAGACAATCCGCGCACATCTGATCGTCGAGCCGAGGAAGTAATTGAAGTTGAGCCCGAGTCCGACACTAAGTCGGATGAGGCTGTAGCGGTGGCAGATCCTTTTTTTCAGTTGACGAGTTTTCTTCCACCTTCACCGAGGACCAACTTTCGTATTTAATGGCTCTACTCGGCATCCCATCATCTGTTCGTATGGGCGTTCCCTGGCTTAGCGACAGACCGAGCTGCCCTCAAAAAGGTTGGGTAACCTTTTACACCAGCTTGTTTAAGTACGGAGCGACCCTTCTTCTACCCAAGGTCATTTGCTGTCTATTAGCCGACCTGAGTATCGCCCCAGCTCAGCTTAGCTGCAATGTTTGGCAAGCCTTCCTAGGCCTGATGGTGCTGTAGAAGGAACGTAATTGCCAAGACTTTAGTTCGATAGAGTTCAAGCTTGGCTACCAGCTCAAACTCCACCCACATTGCTCTGGTTGGTACTACGCGAGCACGTGGGCGAGTGGGGACAAGCATGCATCCTTAATAATCGAGAACCCAACCGCTAACAAAGGGTGGAAGGACACCTGGTTCCTTGTCTTAGGGGACTGGGCTGAGGAAATTGGCATGCCAACCTGGTTTAAATACCCAAGTATCGAGCTGACCTCTGTCATTTTTTCAATATTTCCTTGTGTGTATTTCTGTTCAGCTCGGCTTGAATTCTGCTATGTTCTTCCTTACAGTTCACTAGGATAGTCTAGCGAAGACAACAGGGGCCGACCTCTCTAAATTGGAGGAGATTCACCACACGAATTAGTGGGATCGCTCCTACCCAGCTCGTCTTTAGAAAGAAGCTCCATGAGATGGGGCCTCCAATGATGAAGCTTGATGATCAAGATCTCACAGCTCGGGGCTACCAGATAGGGCTTCCCCGTTCCGAGGTTGACCTGGGCAAGGACGACCACATCTAGGACAATGCTTCTCGCGTTTGTGAAGTGTGTCAAGGTAACATGCCTTTTTTCGGTGCTACTTGTAATTTTTCAATATGCCTGGTCTAACTTGTGCATTTATTCTTGTTCAGACTGCCCATCAAGTTTTCATGACTCTAAAGAAAGTTGATAATCTGTCCATCTTTGCTGAAGTTGAGAAAAAAACTGAATGAGGAGATAGACAAGAAGGTGAAGGAGATCGAGGGCCAACTTGCCAAGACTGATTCTGAGCTGTCCTTTACCGTGTTGAAACTGCAGAGGTCGGCCTCGAAAAACTAAGTCCTGAAGGCGAATGTTGCTTCCCTGGAGTCCGAGCTGGTCAGCTCGGCTTATTATGTTGTCAGGGAGTTTAAGGCTTTTCAAAAGTTTGATAACTTGAAGTGCGACGAGTACGAGATGGGTCGAATCCACATAAAGGTTGACTTCGGAAAGTACTTCATGAATAAGGTTGACATGGCCGCTTTTGACAACTTCACGGCCAAGCAACAATAGGACAGGGCTGATGGAGCCAAAGAATAAACGGTTGCTGGGGAAGCTGGTGCTGCTGAGCAGGGGGTAAGAGCTGAGGGAGAAGGCCAAAGAGAGACTGAGGTCGAGCAGCATGGGGCTGATGGCGATGTCGTCATTTTAGGTCTCTAGGCCTTTGTCTTTTATTTGTCTTTTCTGTAACCGTGCTCGGATGCTGAGCTAAAACTCTTCACGAATTTTTCTATAAATTTTGTTCTTCACTTGCCGTTCTTTTTTTTCCTAGTTGACTTTGGTACTTAGAAAAATTATCCTAACCTATTTTCTTTCTTGAACCATTTTCTCTAGGTTTAGACAAATTTTCCTAAAAGTTCCAACCTCGGGAGCTCGGCTCGGAAAGCTTGCTCTATGGGACTTAAAAGAATTTTAGCAAAAAGCTTGCTCTATGGGGATTAGAAGAATTTTTGCAAAAATCCTCATCCCGTGAGCTCTACTCGGAAAGCTTACTCCATGGGACTGAGAAGAATTTTTGCAAAAATCGTCGTCCCGTGAGCTCTACTCGGAAAGCTTGCTCTATGGGACTTAGAAATTTTTTTGCAAAAATCCTCGTCACATGAGCTCTACTCGGAAAGCTTGCTCTATGGGATTTAGAAGAGTTTTTTGCAAAACTCCTAGTCTCATGAGCTCGGCAATGATCCGAGCTTGAAATGGTCTGTGAATGGTATCCTTCTTGGCGATAATCCGAGCTCTAACGAGCTAGGACCCCAAGGTACTATGAGAATGAATTCCTTCTCGGCGATAACATGAGCTCTGGCGCGCTCAGATCCCAAGGTACACTAAGCCTTAGCCTTCTACCTGGCGATAATCCAGGCTTGAGCTCGAACCCCAGGGTACTCTAGGCTTTCAGCCCCTTCTCAATGCTTATTTGAGCAAAGCTCGTATCCCCAAGGTGCTAATCGTTTTCCTTCTTATCATGTTGTGTCGAGAGTTGTTGATAAATTTGTTCACGCAAAGTCATCAAGAAACAAACTAATTTATAGACTTCAATGATAGATGACAAAATGACAAACTTAAGTTGAGCGGGTGATCCCAGCTTGCTATTCCTGCTGAGATACTCTTACTTGCTACAACTATTGGTAGTAAAACTTCAGATGTTCTGCGTTCTATGGTTTGGCAATCTGTTTTTCATAGAGGTCTTCCAACTCGTAGACTCTGTTTCTTGGTGTTGCGATGACCTCGTACGATCCTTCCCAGTTTGGGCCAAGAACCCCTACTCCAGCCTCCTTGGTGTTAAGCATGACCTTCCTCACTACCAGGTCACAAATTTTGAAACTACGGGGCCTAAAGTTAGAATTGTAGTACTTCGATGTTCTCCTTTGGTATGCAGCTAGTCAAATTTGTGACTGCTTTCTCTTTTCTTCTAAAAGATCCAGCTCGGCTTTCTGCGCTTCTAAGTTCTTCTCATCATTGAAGTATGATGTTCTTAGAGTTGGAATGTCGAGCTCTACTAGAATAACAACTTTCATTCCAAATGCGAAAGAGAAAAGGGGTTTCTCCGGTTGCCGTTCTGGACGTTGTCCTGTAAAACCATAGTACCTGTGGGAGGTCATTTACCCAAGTTCTTTTTTTCCTCAATTCTTGCCTTCAACGTGTGCTTGATAATCTTGTTGACAGCCTCAGCTTCTCTATTCACCTGGGGGTGAGCTGGTGTAGAGAATAAATGGCGAATTCTTAGCTCGGAGCAGAATGAGCTAAACTTCGCATTGTCGAACTACTTCACATTGTCGGATATAATGGCGAATGGTAGTCTGAATCAGCAATAATCGATTGTCAGATGAATTTCATGGTTTTTTCCTCAGTTATGTGACCGAGGGGCTCCGCTTCCGCTCACTTGGTGAAGTAATCCCAACAATGGCAAACTTGACTTGACTTCTGCAAATTGACAATGGCCTAATTAGGTCTACCCCCGACTGAGCAAAAGGCCAAGGACTTTGAATGGGAGTCAGATTTTTGGGATGAGCTCTTATGATCGTAGCATGTGGCTGACAGGTGTCGCAATGCCTAGTTGTCCTCAGGGCATCACGATTGATGGTCGGCCAGTAATATCCCTGACGAGTTACTTTATATGCAAGAGCTCTTCCTCCAGAGTGATTTTCGCATATTCCCGCATGTACCTCGTCAAGGACGAGCTGATCTTATTTTTCTCCTAGACACTTCAAATATGGCAAACTGTAGCTACGTCGATACAACATGTTGTCGATGAACACACACTTGGCTGCTTGTCGCTGTATTTTCCTTACCAATACTTTGTCCTCTGGGAGCTTTCCTATTTTTTAAAATACCACAATCGAGTCCATCCAAGAAGGGTTGATCTCTGTAAGGCCGACCTGATTTCCTTCATTGATACTCCTTCTGCGCAGATATTCTACAGGCACTCATAGAATGAGCTCGTCCCTAGATGATGAGGTGAGCTTTGAGAGAACGTTTGCAAGGGATTTGTCTGCTCATGGTATCTGTATGACTTCATATTTTTCAAAGTTAGTCAGCAACTTTCTCACTTGGTACTTGGCAGTGACCTGATTTGCAACAAGTTGTAAATCGCAACATATTGTGATCTTGTGTACCCCCCAGTTAAGCGCCATTCGTAGTTCCGCTAGAAGAGCTTCGTATTCAGACTCATTATTCAAGGCCGAGAAGCCGTAGCGGAGAGCTGCGAAGTGTTTGTCTCATTCAAGTGACTAAAACAATGTCGGCCCCACTTCCTTGTTTGCACGATGAGCCATCGACAAACAATTTTCATGTCAGCTCGAGCTCAACATCAATATCATCTTCCTATTTCTACTTGGAGGAGAACTCCTTTACAAAATCAGCCAATGCTTGCCCTTTAATAGATATTCTTGGTCGATATTCAATATCAAACTCGTTGAGCTCAATAGCCCACTTCGTAGCTGACTTGAAGTCTCTAGTTTCTGCAAAACTAGCACAGTTGGTGTCGTGTGAGCACGACAATGGAATGAGCTTGGAAGTATGGTCAAAACTTCCGGGCTGAGGTGATGAGGGGAAGGACCGACTTCTCTATTTTGGGATTCCTGGTTTCTGCATTGAACAATGACTTGCTCACATAGTAAATAGGTTTTTGCATCCCCTGCTCTTTTCTGATGAGAGCAAAGCTCACTACCGCGTCAGATATGGACAGGTAAAAAAAGAGCTTCTGCCCGGGAACCGATTTTGAGAGCATTGGTGATGAGCTGAGGTAAGTTTTGAGCTCTTGAAAGCTTGCTCACACTCCTCATCCCATTCAACAGTCTTCTTTTTTATTAATTTAAAGAATGGCAGACACTTATCTGTTGACTTTGACACAAATAGGTTCAATGCAGCTATGCACCCTTTCAAGCGTTGTACTTCTTTGATATTTTTGGGCGCTTTCATATCGTGGATGGCTCAGATCTTGTCAGGGTTTGCCTCAATTCCCCTTTGGTTGACCAAGAAGCCAAGGAATTTTCTTGTTGTGACTCCGAATGTGCACTTGGTTGGGTTGAGCCTCTTATTGTAGTGCCAGATTGTGTCGAACACCTATCTGAGATCATGGGGATGACCTGCCGATTCGATGTTTTTCACTAGCATGTCGTCAACATATACCTCCATGTTCTGCCCAATCTTCTCTTCAAAGACCCGGTTCACCAGCCTCTGATATGTTGCACAAGCATTTTTAAGGTCGAACGACATTATTTTGTAGCAAAACAAGCTTTGGTCTGTTATGAACTGGTACATCTAGGCTTTTTCTACATCGTTCTTATAAGATTTTCGACTTAAAGCATCTGCAACTACATCTTCAGTTGCCTAGAAGCATAAGCAACCACTTTACCCTCCTGCATCAGAACAACACCAAGACCATTCTTAGAAGCATCAATGTAAATAACATAACAGACTCAGTGTAATTTTCCTGTTGTGACTCCGAATGTGCACTATGTTATAAGGTTTATAATTGGCATATTTATCTAGCTCAAGTTGGACCCCAATCTCATAAAGATTTGATACCTACTTTCTGATACTAAGCTTCTCAAAATTTGTTGTAACATTTCTCATGATCTGAAGCCTAAGCTCTGATACCAATCTGTCACACTCTGATTTTCAAAACTTAAATTTAAAGTAATAAGAATAAATATTTGCTCTTATCAAGAAAATAGCAAAAGGAAAATTGAGGCGTGAATTGTATCCATCTACCTTAACCCCAAAATTTTTACACAGGTAAAAATAAATTTAATAATATCATTTATATTCCAAATAAGGTTACAAGTCAAGATAGAAGAATACTCTCTCAATTTCTATGCCACGGACTATAGATTTCCATTACACAAATTGAATATTGAGCCATGAGGGTACTTGCCCTTGTCCATCAATTATGAACACAACATTTTAAATATATTCATCAAATAGAATTAACAAGTTAAAATCCAAGGCATAAACATCTAAAATAACCCATGAAATCTTCAACGACCACTATAATATTCCAAAAGCATTGATTCCTAATACATCTAAAATACCATTTAATTGATATAATCAATTATTAAATATTTACTCAGTCCTACTACTATAATGCTACTCAGACCACTAACCCACCCCAACTACTGTGAGACACGTTACGAACTTGCGACTCTATTCTTTCATGTACCTGCATGTAAAAAATTGGGGTGAGCTTGAAGCCCAGTGGGTCATCTAAACCATTCAGAATATTTTATTATGATATATACACAAGAACATTACAAACAAGTTTCACACATTAATCGTTTAAACATTTGATTGTTTGAGTTGAGAATTTCATTACGTTCCAAATCACGTACCTTTAGGAAATCAAACCCCGGGTGACACTACCCCAAATTAAAAATTAGTTGGCGATATTCATAATGACTAACTGCCCCATAATAATCATTGGCGACATTCATAAGAATAACTGCCCCGAAAGGTCATTGGCGATATTCCTTAGAATAACTGCTCCATATGTGTTATTCTTATCTTAATAGTGTTCTTTAATGATGTCACAATACATACAACATAAATATGATATATAACTTTTATTCACATGATATGTTCAAACTCCACAACACATTGTATCATATTACAATGTCAAATAACAATAGCATTCACGTATGAACTTTATTATAACAATTATGCAAATACTCTCGTCATATATCTCATCATCAAACTTTAAAAAGTACACATGAATTACGCGCATCCAACATCAACTTGGGATAACAAATCATACACATACACATGTCATCATGGCCAAAAATCATAATATGTACAATCATGTAAGACAAGCATGCATGATTAATCTAATAATACTATAAATCTAATTAATTTAATTTTCTATCTACATATCGAAATAAAATATTGTAAAGACATAGAATCTTCCCCACCTGAATCGCTAAATTTCAAATCACTTAAATTCCTCGTTACGCCTAGTACTCAACCTGTACACGTATATTACGTTTGTTAATATAAATACTCATAAGAACGATTATGAGTGTAGAAATATATATACATATATATAGTGATGGGATGTTTAACAAGTATATATAACATATAATATATGAATCCTTAATAGTGGTGGTGCTTATAACCTATAATATATATATATATATTATATTAATATTTAACGGTGGTGGCTGTTATATTATATATACATAAATACCCATATGAATATATCGTAAGACATAACCTCATATAATAAGGAATATGATATTTCATATACGGTGTGGGTGTTTAAAGGATTAAAGCATGAATACTTGATACCTAAAATATTAAAATAATATTTAAATGATGTGTGTGTGGTCATTTTTAAAAAAAAAACATATATGTGATATATGATATACATTATTATGTGTTGAATGGCAGCAAGTGCAAGGTGTGATGAAATGAGTGCTTAAAAAAATGGTATTGGTAAAAAAGGAAGAGAATGAGGTGGCCGTATGCATTTTATAGTCTAAATAATGAATGCATATTAAAACCATATGTTATATATATATATATCACGTGATATGTATGTTGGTGGAGTGGGTGTCTTGAAAGGCATTATATTTGCAGTGCTTAGTGCGGTGGTGCGGTGAAACTGGAAAACAAAGGATGATGGCGCAAGAGAGAAAAGAGGGAAAGGAAAAAAAAGAGGGAAAAGAAATCAGTTGCAAATGGGTTCATTCATGGCTGCCATCTCCTACGTCAAAAACGAAGTGATCGATTGTCTAATTAATGGAGAAGCAAACTTATAGTGATAAAAGGAAATCACCCTCGGTGATGCTCCACCGATGCGCCGGCGGCCGTCACTCTGTGTGCTCACGCTCTAGGGTTGAGAGTAGAATGAAGAAGATGGCGTTGAGTGAGACGGCTGAGAAAAGTTCCTCCTATTAATGTAATAGGATTAGGGTTTTGGGTAGTGATTTGGTTTCCAATATGCATCTTGCATGAAGGGAAATTTAGAGTAGATTAAGGAGTAATTTTTGGTTATTTCCAATAAAAGATATTAGAGTTTTGGGTAGTGATTTGGTTTCCAATATTCGTCTTGCATGAAGGGAAATTTAGAGTAGATTAAAGAGTAATTTTTGGTTATTTCCAATAAAAGATATTAGAGTTTATTGTTGGAAAGGAAAGAAGAGAAAAATATAAATTTTCACACATGTGACAAATTATTGGCCATTAATAGATCGTTTTGGGGTATTACAAATCCAATCAAAGGGACGTTCACTGGGGTGAGCTACATCTTCGCAAGTCCCAACTTTTGAAACGTCGACCAGTAGAGGATAACGGCGGAGCTCCCATTGTCGACAAGGATCCAATGGATTTTATAGTTTGCCACATCTAATGTTATCTCCAAAGACTCAGAATGAGGTCCACAGATGTCTCGAGCCTCTTCCTCTATAAAGGTAATAGCAAAGTATGTTCTCCTCTGCTTTTTTGGTCAGCTCGACAGGTTCATAACATCCGTCCGTGCAGCTCTTACATAAGCTTTCAATGCTCGGTTCGATGTCTTGTCGATGTCTCCACCGAAGATGGTTCTGATCTCCCTTGACTGGTCGGTTCTTCCCTTCTCTGGCGACTGAGCTCTTCTATGATTCAAGCATTTCGCGTATTTTTGTAAACAACCTCGACGAATAAGAGTTTCAATCTCCTCTGTAAAGTCGAAACATTGGTCAGTGTTTTGACCATAATCCTTGTGGTATCGACAGTACTTCCTCTTGTCTCGTCGATTGGAAAGAGTGCTCAACTTTTTTGGTCATTTGAGGTATTCCTTGTCTTGGATCTCTAAGAAGATTTGTTCTGTCGAGGTGGTCAAAGGCGTGTAAGTCGAATAAACATTATGGACGCCCTTGCTTTTTTGGTCCCGTCGATCTGAATTGGATCTCTTCCCTCCTCTGTTGACCTCCTTGGCTTCATCATCTTTCTTCCTCTTCTTATCCTTCTTCGAACTGTTGGAAGGATTATCTACTTCTCTTTTGGCTTCAACCTGCTCATCTGAGTTAATGTAGTTCTAAACTCGATTTAGGACTTCCTTATATGTTTGAGTTTTCTTCTTTCCCAAGGAGTAGTGGAATCGTTCGGGCCTTAACCTAGCCATGAAGGCTGTGATAACTGTTTTGTCATCACAGTCGTCGACCTCAACTCGGGCGTCATAGAATCGGTCAAGGTAATCCTTAAGATTTTCTCCTTGCTTCTGTCGAATGGTCAGCAAGTTGTTCATCGATTTTGCCCTTTCTTTCTTACTGATGAAGTGTCCGATAAATTTGTGAGCAAGATGCCCAAATAAGCATATCAACCTCGGTTCTAGCTTCCTAGCTGGTCCTCTGAGGGTAATTTGGAAGCCTTTGCACATTGTTGCTTCGTCATATCCTTCGAACTCCATCCAGGATTTGTAGTTTTCAACTTGCTCTCTTGGGTCAATCTCTCCTTTGTATATTTTGACCTCAACCATTTTGACATTCTTTGGTAGTGGGGATTGAAGTACCTCTTCGGTGAAGGGTGAGGACAAATCTTCATACTGCGTATGAGATCGGGTTTAGACGTTCCTAGAACGCCAGGTCAGCCTGGATCGCACGGACCGAGACGACCTTGTCAGAGATAATCCTATTTTTGGGATTCTCTTTGAGGCCGACCTAGTTGCACCTGACCTGGCTGGTGTAGATCTTGGTGGAGGACAACGTGATCTCTTTCATACTGACTGGACTTGGAAAGAGCTTGACTCGTGCTCCTTCATTTTCACCTCTAGAGAGTGGTGAAGATCTCCTACGGAAAGATATTTTTGTTTTAATCAGTTCAGACGTTTGCTATTGCTTTTCGTAGATTTTGGTTGAGAGTTGACACTCCTATAACGGCTTCCTTCATCCTTTCGAACCTTTGCATGTCGTGGTGGTGACAAAAGAAGAGATGCTCTTAATACCTCATTATGCTCCAACATTAGTTGAGAGATCTTCTCTACCTTTTTCTCAATGTTGTTGATTCATGCGGACTTCTGAGCAGAGCCCTTCTTCTTTTTGGGAGGTCTTCCTCGCTGGGCCTTAAGGGGCTCTGGCGAAGCCGGAAGCTTTTCCAAATATGGGGGATTTGCCTCTTAACTCATTGCTAGAAAGATCGTATTGGCTTGAGAAGTCGATTCCCACAGATGGCCCCAAATGTTGGTGCAAAATCTAACCAACACCAAGTAGATGAACACGTAGAGGAGATGATCGGATCTGGAAGTGTGAACTCTCCGGCTCCGGTGAGGGTTTATCAGCTAGATCTGAGAAGAAGAGAAAAATAAATAGGGTCATCATAAGGAACACCGATGTGGTGCCGGCCAAAGACCCTCTGATGCCTAAGTTAGAGCTTGTTTAAGACTATAGCAATAACTCTTGTATAAAGTTGTTCGTACCTTATGAGGAGGGTTGTAGGTTTTATTTATAGAGGAGGTCCTCTGGCCGGAGTGGCTAGCTGCCTAATAGGCATGTGCCACTTGTCATCTCGTCGTTGGTTGAGATGAACTGGATGAGCTCATCTTTTCCGAGTTGGTCGAATCGGATGATCCTTATCTTCTTGGTTCATCTTGGAGAATGAGTCTCATTTCGTCTCTATGTTGAAGTTCGTGTTTGATACATACAACTATTCCGGATTCCTCGGGATGTGGCATGCTAGGAAAGACTCTCTTATCTTCTCTATCTCATATGGAATGACCAGAGCCGAGTTGAGCGGCATCGACTGAGCTAGGCTAGGTCGAGATATCGTCACCATCGTGTTTTTGGGGTTTTCGTAAACATCATCTCGCTAGATCAGCTCGGACGATTTTTCCTGGTTGAGTAAGATCTGGGTTGATCGAGCTGATCTGTCGGCCGTATTATTGTACTCGATTTTTACTCCACCACCTCGGCTCGCCAGCTCATTCACGTGGCTTATACTTTCTATAATGTCAGGTCGGCTCTACTGATGTCCAGGTCAGCTCACACCCGAGCTCACCATCCAACACCATTTATATCCTTTCTCGAGATATCTCTCGAGAAAATTCTTTATAAATAATACCAATTATATACTTTTTACTTTTATCCTCAGACTTTTCTCATAATATCAATTTTATCTTTTTTGTCCTTTTCTGGCTTTTAGAGACCTGAAATTTAAGCAAGCTTAGCCAACGGCGCGTTGACATGGTAGTCAAGCTTAAGGTTTATTTCAAGGGGTCGGGATTTTGAGTCATGACAAACAGAGGGGAGATTAATAAATAAGTTCGTTTGAGTCACGGACATATCGCATCTGAACCCCCGAGACAGATTTACAAACTTGGCTAACTATTGGCCTTGGGGGTAGGACCATCTTGTCAACCCGTTAGTGGGGGGATTAGTGGGTTCCTAAAGGCGGATTAGTGGACGTTCCTAAAGGTGCCCAACATCTTACACGTAAGAATACGGGGTTTAACGACACGTTATGTCTAGTAAAGAAAAAAAAGTTTCTCATGACCTTAAGACCTAGCCTATTTTCTTTAATCAGTCGCACTACAAACTCAGGAAGTTTCAAGGGGTTAAAGTTCACTTTTGATGTAGGGCGTGATAGGAAGACAATAAACGCGTTCCTCTAGACTCGTTGATTTCACAGAATACCAAGAAAAGAGGTGAAGAATTTACAAATTCTCTAAAAAAATTAATAATATTCGAATAATATCTCAGAATGCGTACCATGGTCTAAAATAGGCAAAACCCGCTAAAAAAAACCCTAATCCGACTCAATTACTACAAATAGCAAAAATTACTAAAAATAGAAAGTTCACCAAAATCTACCTAGAATGAAAGATCTCGCGATATATATAGCGTAGGAAAAAACGAAAACAAAATCTGACTCTCCTAACTCGAGTTATACTCAAAACAAAACTTTTCTATAATAATAAAAACACGAATTTTGAGGCCTAAATGAAGGAATTTGCCCAAAAAATGGCGTAAGTCACAGCTGTGCGTATGGATTGACACGCCGTTTTGTCAAAATTCCGCAAAATCTCAAGCACAATCTTTTAGTAAAATTCTGCCTACCTCTTTTTCATCACACCTTCTCCTTCTTAGGATGTTCTAACTTATAAAAATATTCCAACTCCTGTTGGATTGCATCAACTTCCCAAGCAGTAAGCCAATTAGTAGGTCTATTGGCCTCTCTACAACATTAATGCATCGCTTTCCAAAAGTACTATTTATTAATTTGTCCCGACTAACTTTATACTAGGTAGGAAAAAATTGGACAATTGGGCCTGAATAAGTTTTGCCACCTCTTTCCTTTTCAAGTTACCTGAAGCCCAAGCTAGATTATTAAACTTGATGCCTTAATTTGGATTTTTGGCCCATAACAAGGCCAATATTAATCATATATGCTATGAAGGATTAACATAGAATGATTCTATAGAGAGGCAAAAATTGCCTCATCCATATTACCTAATCCAGCTATATATTTGTTCTAGTAGTCAAAAATTAATAAAAAGTTCCAATATAAAAATCACTAGATTAACTCGGGCAGGTCTAGCAATTCTTATTTTAGATGTTATAACTAGTTGATTAAACTTGAGCCAGACGGCTACTCTAGATTTTAGAACCACGATGAACGCAAATTATCAAAAGAAACAAGATTCTGGGCGCTTGAGATTAACATAATGCACAAAATCTTACTCAATGGAACTCATCAATTTACATCACAAATTAACAACACTCTAAGAAAATCAATTCAAACTTCACTTCCCGGGAACAAAGTTGGTGGCATAGGCCCAAGCATTGTTGTTAACAGGGTCAGCAAGGTGATCAGCCAAATTCTCCAATGGCCCCTTTCCAGTCACAATAGCCTGAACAAAGAACCCAAACATTGAGAACATAGCCAATCTCCCATTCTTAATCTCCTTCACCTTC